>JAHZNG010002137.1:0-12676 GCA_027744375.1 Orchesellides sinensis | reverse complement strand
ACTCACTGAAAGCATTTGAAGTTTTTGCTTATTTTATTTCTTTTCTTTAACTCCGGAAAGGCTCAGCACAGGAAATTGAGACATACATACGCTGCTTTATTCCTTAAAAGGAAGAAAGGTACTACTCTTGTGTATGACCTGCTACTCCACTTCAATTCTATGGATTACTTGTGATCTTCTTTACAAAAGCAAATGGAGCTTACATGCTACTACTATATGATATGACAAATCAAGAGTGAGGCTGCGGATAAGAAAATGGGAGCGGACGGACGGAAAATGCTGAACGATGGAGGAGGCTGGTCATGGTATCGTAAAAATAAAAAATTGTGAATCCCATGGGCATTTAAGAATATCAGCTCTACAACATTGAGCATGTTTAGCCAGGAGTACTACGTTCGAGAGCCGACAACAAGATTACTGACTGAGAGACCTGCTGCTCTACTCTGAAACTTTATATGAATGTAATACATCCGTTAGAAAATCAATATAACAGACGCTATTCTTGCTTTATAGCAGGGGATAATATTTTATTACAGATTGTTTTGAATTTATAGTATTTTGAAATTGATAACATTATGATGATTCGATACTTTTTCTCATTCAGTGTTGGTTTTACGATTCCATCAAAAAAGTTTAGTGAAAGCATATGAATCTAACAACGTAAACGGAAGCGGATGAGCAGTCTTGAGTCGTAAAACATAGAACGGGAGAAATAATAAATAATGCAATAAAAATTGAATTTGGTTAGATTATAGTGAAAGACAAGACTGACAGATGCTCTCTAGCTGGATATTTCTAGTCATATCCGGTGAAAGTCAAATGCAGCTTGGCAAAAACTATACGAAATTGACGAATGAGTGACTGAAGTAAATTGAAAGGCATGAAAACACTGATTGATTAATTATCCAATACATGATCTATAAATGTTTTAAGAAACTACATCTATAAATACTTTAGTTATAGTAAAATTACGAGATATGGAAAGCATCGTATGTAGAAATCTTTATACGCATGCTACTTCTTTAAAGTCAAACGCCAAGCTATTGACCCATATTCTGGTTATTGTGTTGTACTTATGCTTTTCGATCTAGTTAAACTACTAGAAAGCAAAGTTGCTCTAAAAGGGTTTTACCTGTCCGTTACAGCCGTCCGCGTACTGTAGTTGTTCAGCTCAGAGTAGAAAAAGTTGTGTATTATTTCTTTTCTTTAGGAAGATGACACCGAGGAGATTTTAAGTTAATTGAGTCGGAGCAACTGTCAAAGTCGTATCCAGTTTAGAGCTCGGCGACAAATAAACGTACATATGTAGTATGTATAGTAAAAAACTTAAAGTGCTCTGGTGTGTTTGGCGTTCAAGCAATGGAAACTCAAGTGGCCGTCTGGTAGATACTGTTTACTATGTCCAAATGCACCAAACAGCTTCAATGTAGGGGTATAGTAAAGTCATGGAGTTCAACAACTTGGAGGAACCACGAGAAAGCCAGTAAATCTCATTCAAGATCCATTGAGTCAAAGGTTTCAGGTGGACACAAAGCCACAAAATTATATCGTGCTTTTTATAATGTTACAGGTAATAAGATGTTGTGGAGCCCAAGTACTTTTTCACTAACACACACTAAAAGCTAGGCTGTGATAAAGGTTGTACTACGAAGGAGACATATTATGGTACTGAAAACACTTGAGACTTGTTCACAAAAAGTCTTTGTCGTTTTTAGTTAAACTTTTCTACTTCTAGCTAGCTTCTTTTTACTTATTTTCATCGTAAAGAGTTTCCTTTATACTGAATCTTTGTGTAGACCTTGGATTTTCTTTTTCGTTTTGGGATTTTTGATATTATTCGATTATATGAGATTTAACCATAGAAGATTTCGTGGAATAAGTTCAATTGAATTGAGATGAATGTCTGAACAAGCTTGGTTTGGCCATCAAGTAGGGTTGTCTGAGTTGTAAAAGGTTGTAGAGATTTTTGAAAATAAAGGAAAACAAGATTTTATGGATAGGGAGATACACAAGTGCAAAATGAAATTGCTTTCTATGTTATTGAACAAGGTGAACTAGGATTTTAATGTGTAATCCACAGTAGTGTTCTCGAACGCTTTGTAGAAACTGAGCTGCAGTACAAAATGGTTTAGGAAGGGCTCCGTTTTTCTAGGAACTGTTTGTAAGAGCCCCAGTAACAGGTTGATAGAGGTCGAAATGACTAATGAGTAACTTTCTTCTTCAGAACACTCCTTTCTTGTTGAGCTTCTCTGTGATAATGTTGATTAAAGGTTTTATTACAGAGTAAAGACAGACAAGGACAGGCAAGGCTGATAAGGATAGACAGAATAATAATGAGGGCTGCAAAAAGTAAATTAAATGAAGCAATATAGACAGCAACAGGAAAGAAAAATTGATGAAATGATTAAAACAGTGTAAAAAGGATTTGAGAATAGGTTTATAGTTGATAATATGCATATAATTAAAGATTTAGGAGGCTGCAATACATTTGCTCAAGGGGAAATACGAGAACGTTAGAAGCAGAAGACGAAGAGGACTACAGGAAATGAAAACTACTTGCCAAAGGGGCAGAAAAGAGAATGAAGATAATCCAGACTTACTTAAGACATGTTATTTTCACTTTCCTCTCTGTTCAAGTGAGCCTTCTCACCCAATAGAAAGTTTATGTCTTAATCATTAGCTGTCAGAAAATAGTTAAACAGCCAAGCTCCTATTTTTACTACCTCTTTCTCAATGTATTTTGCAAGAAGAAAAAAAATCCCTCTCTTGTAGATATCTCACATTTAAGTAAAGCAATAAAAGTGAAAGTTACAACTCAGCAAACTCGTATGTTGTACCTCATCACTACTACAATCAGAGAAAATGCTGATGACTATATATATTGCCAAGAGCCACTAAAAAACTATACAACATGTGAGTCTATGGGCTACAAGATGAAAAACTCGCAATTCCGGTAGAACGCGATGTGTGTGTGCCTTCAGCTCAGACGAACTTGCAGTAGTAAAAGGTGAAAGCGGTAGGACAGTCGGTTGTGGTTACAAAAAAGGTGCATAACTTGTGTAACTTCTTTTCATTTTGGGCTTATGTGAAATATAGGCTTTCCCTTTCTCTCTAAAAAAAGACAACAAACTCGACCCGAGAGAAAGAAAAGGTTTGCTCTGCTGCTTGTGTACTCACTCGTCTATCTCTACTTTCCTACTACCTTCACCTCCGCTCTGTGTCCCGCTTTTTGGTATGCGTGTCGTTCAACAAAAATACTTTCCCTTCTCACTTGCTTATCGAGCTGGATGTGTGTGTACATAGGATGGAGGATTGGAGAAGAAGAGTGGAAGAGAAAGCAACTTTGCTTTCTGGGCAAATATTTTCGGGACTTTGAAATTGGAGAGGTTTTTGGGTTTGCTGGTTCAATGCGAGTTAACCATACGTACGTACATAACGTTGTATAGGTGTAGCTATGCAGTTGGGTATTGCTATTTGATATGCCGATTTTTTATTCGTTTTAAAACTTAGTTTGGGAACTGTTTCATTGTGGTAGATTTTAAATATTCGACTGCCGAGCTTGATAGCAACGTCTAAAAATAGGGATATACAGATGCCTTGTGGCATTGTAAATTGTAAATGATGCATGGAGAACAGGTAAAAAGTGTTCGGTTTCTTTTGGCTTGTATTTCATATTAAATCACATAAAGTGAAAGTTTTTTAAGTAGACTTCAAAGGTAGGGCAGTTTATGGTGAAATTAAGTCACACACATGCCACTCATGGTAGAATTAACCACTCTTGTGAGGTAGTTTTTGTAATCATTCAGGATTAGCATTACATGGATTTTTAATGCTTGGTAAAAAACTGTAAGCATGTTTGTATAACATATGACCTAGTCATGATGTCTTGCGGTAATTGCAGGAAGTAGTAACTTAAGTTTTCTTTCTACAGGCTTGCTATGTAGCATGAACGTGAATATAAATACTTAAGGAGATAGATAGATCTGCTCATGTGTTGTGTGTGGAATATAATGATTTAGAAATGAAAGTAAGCTGTAGGGTGAAAACCGCATACGCTACCTGTGAAAGACAGAAACATACTGTGAGATGAAGTAGAAGACTCTCCAAGGTAATTTCATTTCAATCAAGATATGCTGAAAGCGGTAGTCAGTAAATGGAATAAATATTTTGAATCAAAGTTTTCCCTCATGGCTAACAACTTTCCTATTAGTGATTTTTTCCTGAGGGGATATGGTTGCTATCCTTGCACGTGTACTGGTTTTACTTAGGAATATTGAAAATTATATTAACCAAGGACTAAAGTTGTCAAATGAATAAATATGTCGGTGTTTCCCCAATGAGATGAAGCAATTAATATGCCATACCGATGCCGAATAACATTTGCATATACCTACAATCTACAAACCTATTTAGGTATATTTGCGTCTGTATAATAGGATGATGATGTTCTCAGCTTTCAAAGAAAATCGAGTTGTTTACTGCAAATATCCTAGAGCAGGGCTTTCGCCGCAATAACGACTTGACTAAAACTACATTCGAGTAATTGGCATATGTGAAATCTCTTGATAAAATTGCATATAGGTACTCATAACTTTGCAGTAAATCAAGCTAATTAATATTGTTATTTCCAAAAAGCAACTAAGAAAATTAAATAGGAATAGGGCTTTATTTCATTTAAAAACTTCCATGAAATTAAGCTGTTTCATGCCAAGGTCTGTGGAATGCTTCTGCATTCGTTGTTGATTTTGATTAGATACGCAAACGAAAACTTTTTGTAAAATAAAATGCATGAAATAACTTCAAGAATGAAAGCTATCTTAGTCAATTTTTGAATATTAGTTGATTAATTACATAAATTAATTAACTAATCAGGTTAATTCGTTTAATGATTACCCTATCTGTTACATACAATAAAATAACAAGACCGTCAGCCTAATTTTCCTCCATTTCTACCGCCACTGCACTACTATAACAAATCACGTTTGTTTTAATTGCATTACTGAGCATGTGTATAACAGTTAACATGTACTGCAGAGGTCGGACCTAATGTTCTATGTAATTCCGCCGTAAATTTTATGTAGAGTTGGATTATATCAGTAATAGTAAAAGACAGGCTTAAATTCAAAACTAGAGATGTTCTGTATTAGATTAGATTCGTTGAATTTTACTACTACTAAAACCCCACTGCTTCAAATAAACTCCCTACTCAAGGTGACAAAAGTACTAAACTTCAAATCCATTATGAATTCAATTACATGGCTAATTCACACTTTACACATTTCACGCAGTGCTCATTCTTCTGCAGACTAACTCTCCTTGTACATGGTATTGCGCTGTTATAGCACGCTCTTAATCATAAAGAAGAATGAAATGAGCGACATAAGAGCTTGGATGATGGATTACTGCGTGTTTCATGCGTACCTGCGTATTCTAATTTAATATTCCATGCTTTCGAATATCCACTACGTGCGTTAACATGATGGTATGACTAAGAAGGGACAAGTAAAACTTTCCTTGGAGCAATGATATATCCCCATCATCGCCACGAAGATACTTGTCTATCCTATCTTCAACTTGCAGCAATTAGTATCATGCTCTTCAGAAGAACTCCCATAAGCCTCATCTCTTTAGATTGTTTAAACTGGCTTCTGTTGTTTTCATACTTGTTACAAGGCAATGGCAAGGTGTTTAAAAGTAATGAGCTCCCTACGCACTTCGTCATTCGTGTTTTGTTGAGAAGTGCTTTTCAGTCATATAGAATATAGAAACTACTAATGACTTAACGATAGCTCTTGACTCATATTAGCTCATAAATATTCCATTGTGTTTTGAGAGCATAAAATCTCACTCAGCTCACGACTACCCCATATAAATGTAATATCCTTCTTCGCTTTGAATACTTAAAAATAAAACTGCATAAAATGAATATTAACGCTTCGTTTTAAAGATGTACTTAGAAACTCACCAACTTGTACTTAAGCATTTACAGCGTTTATGGGATGAGTAAGCATGGCTTATATTGTGTATTTGATCATGCATAAGAATAGAGAAAAAACTATTACTGATATAGACAATGACTGTAATAATATAACTAACTTAGACTTCCAACGTGTACCAAATGACTCATTCCTATTCGTCATTTCAAATATTTTGTTTAAATTTCAACGGAAGTTGCATTAGGTTGCGCAGCCATCAAAGGAAGGTGTCGATTCTTGAGATTACTTGGAATGCTGGAATAGCCTGAAATTGCAATATCGTGTCAGATTATTTATAAGCAATTAGTTCGACTTCAAAGTGAGGACTGCCTTACACATTGATAAAAATAGAATATTTCAACTTAAATTGACTGATTTCAATAAAAATTCTAATACACGTGCAACCGTCAAGAAGTTAACAAGATGCCTTTAATTAGCAATATTAGATATTGTGAAATACAGCATTTAGATTCATGATATTTTTGTTCCAAGTTCCAATACTTGCATTTCATTCGGAACTGTAAAAGTTCAGTTGAAATTCTCCGTATGCAAAAAATTAACTAACTTAGACTTCCAACGTGTACCAAATGACTCATTCCTATTCGTCATTTCAAATATTTTGTTTAAATTTCAACGGAAGTTGCATTAGGTGCGCAGCTATCAAAGGAAGAAGGTGTCGATTCTTGAGATTGGAATGTTCGACTTGAGATTCGACTTCAAAGTAAGGACTGTTTCACACATTAATAAAAATAGAATATTTTAACTTAAATCATTGATTTTATTGAAAATTCTTATACACGTGCAACCGTCAAGAAGTTAACAAGATGCCTTTAATTAGTAATATTAGATATTGTGAAATACAACATTTAGATTCATGATATTTTTGTTCCAAGTTCCAATACTTGCATTTCATTCGGAACTGTAAAAGTTCAATCGAAATTCTCCGTATGCAAAAAATTTTGCAAAACAGTACGCGTTTAGTTTCGGAACAATCTTAAATAACAGCATTGTGGACAAAGAGCATTGTGATTGTGATTATGCNTTCTCCGTATGCAAAAAATTTTGCAAAACAGTACGCGTTTAGTTTCGGAACAATCTTAAATAACAGCATTGTGGACAAAGAGCATTGTGATTGTGATTATGCTTCTACTCACAGCACAGCAATCTACATACCTAATATAACGATCCTTATTAATGGAAGCTCCTGTTCAACTGCACTTGAACTCCACCTGAAATCAACAAGCTCTATATTTTAGGGGAAAATTGTTTTAAGTATTACATGAACGAGTAAATGCGATACCAATTTGCTACAATTATAATTACGTGAAAAGTTGGAATGGAAGCACACACACTACATTCGAAAACACTAGACCCTAAACACATCTCTCACTAAACTCAAAATTCTCATCTGAACTAGCAACGAGATCTAATTTGGTTTTAATTAATGTGAATCAGAACAATGCAAGAGAACAAGGCCAGGAACCCTTACATGGACAAGTTATGATATTTACACACAAGTGGAATATGTAATTATTTAAATGCTCATGTAATTGATGCAGCTGTTCACATGAATCATTCGTTGCGACTCTCTTTTAAGCAAATAGATTCCATTTACTCAGGAATGTCACCATGCTTCGTCTAAAAATTATCATCATAATTACTGTTATTTTGACTGCATGTGGAAATTCGGTTTCCAGTTTTGGAATTGTGGACTACAATGATGAGTGTGAATTTGACGTGACGGACTATTCAACCTTTCAAACTCGCTTCGATGAGTCCAAATTCTGTGATACCGAGCGAGGTCTGTATTGTGTGCCTGGGCTTGGCAAATGTGGATGCATTGTACCTCATACAATTTATAGGGCAGGAAAATGTCGGGCTAAAATCGGTAATGCCTGTCTGGCACCAGGAAATGTTCGCTTGGATTGTGTGGATCACGCCAGATGTACGAATAATAACACGGCAAGCTCAACATTCAAGTGCCAGTGCATCAGAGGTAACAACCGGACCATGACGTGAAGATTTTATTATTATTGTTATGATTGCTCCGAAAGGAACAATGAGTTCCAACAAGACTTTCTACTGGTTTTAGCATATAAAATCTATTAGAACACGCCATTTTCATAAATAACTAATCTGATAAATTTTCTTTCGATTTAATTATAATTCATCCTAACTTAATTCTATTCCCATATATGCATTAGCGCATTGTTAATGCTTTCTTTTCGACTATATAACCCTTTTGTATCTGTTTCTATCCTGATTTCTAACCTTTTTCAACTCGTGAGTGAAAAGCTTATTTAGAGATGTCAGTTTGAATTAGTGATATTTTTATTTCAGCAAGATTGAACTCTGGCGTTGATTGAACGTAGCATTCATGATAGTTTAGCTTGAAACTTTTCACTAAGTAATCTCTTCTTATTTGCTTTTTAGGATATCTCGCGAACGCCATGCAAACCGCGTGCTTCCCTGTGGGATATAACGATAGAAGGCATGGAATCGGGTCTCATTACTCAAACCAAAACTACTATTGGAGAAACTCAGCTACTGCTCTTTGTCAAAGAGAAATGTGGAAAACATGGATAGTCTTTGCAATTACAATTATTTCATTCCAGGAATTAGTAGTTGGATAATAAGAAACTGTTTGTCTTAATTTTTTATACTTATTTTGAAAACTTTTTATTCAAATTCTTTTTTGCGTTATTTAAAAGATGCCAGTATTCCTACTGATAACATTTAAGCTACAATACAAGACTTACGTTCCAATTAAATACTATGTTCTTTATAGTGTACAGTGTACACCTATTATTGTTAATTATTTAATGACTGATTGCGCTATTATTTGATGGATACGAGATAGCCGAATATCAGTCAAGTCAAAGCCCTTCAAAGTTGTAAGGAGTACACACAAAAGATTTTTCAAACCATTCTTAACTGAACCTTTCCCCACACTTTAGTTTTAAACAAAATAAAGAAAATCAGGTTAAAATCGGCACATATTAACTTCAAGTACTTTACGTAGAAAATAGTTCGTTTCTAATAAAGGTATCACCGAATCACACCAGTATATTATGCTATTTATTACGTTAAACAAACAACTCATATCAAGAGTTACCCGTACTTGTACTAACATTTACACGCAGAAGTATTATTTGAAACCATCAAAACTCTGCCTGACTTATCTTTCACATATTTACTCCTTTCCTGAACCGGTTATAGAAACAAATTACTAAACGCTGTTTCATCTCATATTATAATTGTCTTGAGACTGAGAATTTTCGTCTAAAAATTCACGTTCCAATGCTTGAGCCATCCACTCGTCCTCCTCGTTAGCTTCATCGTCATCGTCGTCATCAGTGGAGGGATTCATTAGGTTTAGGCTGTCAATATCACTTGGAAGCGGCTCCCCTCTGCGGAATTTTACACTAATTGGCTCATCTTCCGTCTCCGTTTCAGTTTTTTGGTGACGTTTTCTTTTCCGATGAAATTCATCATCTTCTGAACGTCCAAACGGGTTATCGTCTTCTTCCGCTTTTAATACAAACAAAAAAACTTGTTATTGTTAAAAAAAATACACATCTGGAATAAAGTATAACAAAATGACTTGATAATTTAAGCTTACAAGATTCACTAGATGACGACGAAGATAAGGACTCCTTGGTCAATTCTGATGCAGATGGATCTTCCAACTTTTTTTCATGTTCTTGGTTGGATAAACTTCGAGATGAGCGCCGTCTTGCAGCTCGCTCTTTTTCTTTTTGCAGTTCTTCTTCGTCATCACTCGAGCTGCTCGCAGACTCATTACATATATCGTCTACTTCATGGGCCATCGTATCGATTTCGTCAGGAGAAAAACTCAGTAAAGGGTTGATTGTGTCCATGAACCGTCCACTTGGTGTTCTTTGTTTTCTCATTCCTGGTTTTGGAGCTGTGGAAGTGGACGCTAAGGCATTTCAAAATAAAACACAATTCAATAAATAACAACCTATATTAAAGATTAATTCTTTTCACATCATTAAAGGAGAGGTTGTAAATTTTTTATATTCTAACAAATACTGTTATTCTATTTATTCTATCTTTAACTGTTATTTCGGAAACCTGCCCTAAGATTTTCCGTTTTATCTTTAAAAATAAAACATTAGAAAATACTTACGCTTCTGATCATCTGGACCATCAATTGGTGTAATAATTTGAAACTTTTCTCTTCTAAAGTCTGGACTAGAACAATGCGGCGGAGGATTTCTTTTCACACTTTTTGCCTTATCCAAACGATATAATTTTTCTTCTACATGCTCCCATCTTTCAGCACAGCTCCATAACCATTCTGGAGTAACAATATGCATCCCTTTGTACCTACGGGCTTCGTTAACCTTGGCTGTTCCCATCCGAGCTGCTACTACATGGGTTGTAGGCGGCTCTGAATTTGCTGATGTGCCTGGCTTATTAGGAGGAGTAATCTTGTCGGAAACATGGGCACCTAAGCCCAAGGCAATCTGATACGCCTTGCTGGATTTTAGAGGAATGTGGGTAGGGACCACCCCACTGAATACAATGCTGACATTCTGTAGACAAAAGTATTCCCATATTATAATTGTTACTTTTTAGCTGATTGATTGCTATATATTTTCGAAAAAATAATGGGATATTATATTACCTTCAAAACTTTCTTTCTCACGTAGGGTATGACTGTTTTTACATCGGGAACCCCTGCTTCTTTTCGTTTAACCATTTCATCGTGCAACGAGTAAAAGGCTTCATGAATTGATTTCAAGATTTGTTCAAGGTACAACAAGTAATCGTCTTCATCTTCCACCTCCATAACCTTTGTTATGTTTTCATTCTCTAAAGTTTTGACACTGTCGTTTGTCGTAGGTTCAGGACTCTTTTCGGTGCTGCTAGAGTCAGTTGTATCATCAGATTTCTGTTTTTCGTCTGTTTTCATTTTAGGTTCAGCTTGCATATCAGTGTCTGCTTTAATCGAATTAGTTTCACTGCTAGAAGTTTCCTTCAAGTTACTTTCGCCCTCTACACCCTTCTTTTCATCTTGAGCAGACTTTTCATTTGACTCACTTATTGGAGTACTTGACGGACTGGTGGAATTAGGAACATCTTCTTTTTGAACATCCTCCTCGTTCGACTCTTCCATGTCAGCGTCAACAGCAGCCTGCTCCTTGACCGAATCCTTGTCGCTATCGTCTTCTTCACTCAAATTCAAATCGGTGGCAACTTCATCAATATTAACCTTTTCAGTGTTTGCATTGAGGGCATCAACTTCATCTCCCGATGACTTTTCAGACTGTGTAACTCCCGTAACACCAGTTTCCACATCATCTGAAATTTCACTCACTGTGTCTTTTAAAGACTCAACTTTATCACCTTCAAACTTAAAGCCGGTTTTATCGTCTTGGTCTTTCTTCGACAAACCAGGAGGAGCATTGATATCACCAGTGTGCCGGAAAAAATGGTAAGGCTTGACATGAATAAGATTTGGGGCAAAATTCCATACGTCTTCGCGATCATCAATTATACAAACCTGCGTAATATGGAACATTATAAAATATATTCATTCTTTACATTACTTGAGTGACATATTCTAAACATTCTTGAATTTAAATTCTATAAACGAACAAGAGCATTGCAGACGTTCATACCATATGATCTCCTCTACAATCACCCAAAATACCAACCAGTTATTTTACTCAAATGTTAGTGTGATAGTCAAATGTAATTTAGCAAGGAAAACAAAAGCTTGTAACATACCCTTAAGTTGTTAGGAACATTGTCATTCGTGGTGTGTATCAAAGTTTGATCCAAATCCACCAGTAAAACCAGTTTTCTCTTATCCAACAATCTGTCCTCATCAACTTTTCCTAGCTTTTGGGCTTGCTATAAATTAAGTAAATCATCAATATAAAAAGCTTATTTTACATCGATTAATTTTGTATACCAAATTTATCCTTATCAAATTTACCTCCATGCTAACTCGTAGTTCCGGAACCGAGTGAACCATTGACACAGATGCCGTCTGCTGATTAGGCTCGTCTAGTTTTCTCAAGTCCATGCCACACTCCGCACACATTTCCCTCATTACCGTGGGATGTTTGCAAGGTCCCAAAAGTAGAATTGGCGTCCTACATGAATTCAAATTTAAAACATGAAGTAAATAACTCATTCTGATTTATAAACGCCATTTCATTTCATTCTATAATTTTATAAATAGTCTAATTACCCTTTCACAACAGTTTCTCCTTTGGATACCAACAGCTTCTCCACAACTCCAGCTTTAGTTGACTTCAATCTTTGTAGCTTATCCAACTTGTCTTTTAGTGTTGCTTCAGCCTCTTGTACTTCTTCATACGTTAGAATCACATGGCCAATCGGAATAAATGATCCCTGCCGCACCGACTTGTTCCAATCCTTGATCACCGCTGGCTTATCAAAAGTATACTCTAGCTTCATGATTAACGCTTGTACAACTGAGATCCAATGCTATTATACAAATGTTGAACACGCTTTTACTTTTTCTCCATTATCCCAATCTAATTCTCTGCCCCCAATTCAATTCCCCTATCTGCAAAAATTCAAACAAAATATTCATACAATTGACGAGTCGATTTTAAAAAGGGGGCGAACTCCATCGCAAGCTTTTATAATAGGACTTATGATCAGACACCTGTAGTCCGTCTTGGTCCGGTTAAATT
>JAHZNG010002136.1:0-16732 GCA_027744375.1 Orchesellides sinensis | reverse complement strand
TTCACTCTGCGTTAGCATTACTTCTTTCTCCAATTCATTCAAACGAAAGTTACATATACATATAGTGTTATAGAATATAAATGCACGACACTAAGTCGTATTATTGTGTCTGTCCCCATTACGTTAAGCCGACGACGAACATTGTATGACATGACATGACATCATATTATATTAATTAAAACATGTACATATACCTAAACCTATGTATGTATGTTGTACTCTCCAACACCATCATATATATACATAAGGTGACTTTTGCAAAAGAATTGATAATTGATAGTACCCTACTGCTCTAGTGTAATATTGCAAACTATATTGCTAAAGAGCCTACATAAAACTGATGGACAGGAGTTCAATTACTGGAAAAGAGACAGTGGTCTCTGCGTGCCTGATCAAAGCCTGTGGTTGTGGTTAACAAGAAACACAGCGAAAAAGACCAAAGAAAAAAAACAACACGAGGATCCATGTTGTAAGACACCTGTACATACATTTAGTTATATATGTATCTCTTATGTTGAATATACACATGTAACACATCAATAATTATAATTGGAGAAAGAAGTAATGCTAACGCAGAGTGAAAGGAAACGATAATGCCAACCCTTTTCCTTTGTTACTCTAATTAAAACAATGAGCTCAATATATACGCTGTAGCTACCACTTCTACCTGTTTCATCAGCTCCTAATTTATCTGTACTACGCTTCCTTCTCTTTCTTTTCATCAATTGCAATGACAATAGGTTACATATCAGAGCTTTTCAGCTCTACTTCTTTTCTTCAACTTTCTCATTATCCAGTTAACCTCCATTACCTTCCTTTAACATAAATATGAACGTGCTTACCTTAAAACTCGCATATAACAAAATATGGCAAAAGACCTTTTTGCTAAGACATAATTTCGCTTTTGTTGTCTTGTTCCCTTTCCCTCTTTAATTTTCATTTACAATTCCAAATTAATTTACATTTGAGCTTATAATAATTATCCATAGTACAAATGTACAGAAAGTATGGGATTCAACATTAAGCTGTATGTCAAACTACGTGCCTGCAAGCAGCATCAATAGCACAATATATTATGAAGGGATTACGATAGCATTTTCTCCGAATTTCGCATTCATTTCATTGGAGATCCTATATTGGAGCTTGTTTTGTTGTTATTGTTGTTTGTTTGCTGCTGCTGATAACTAAGTAGAAATTCTTTTTGTTTAGCATATGCATACAAGCACCGACTTCATCCAGAATTAAATCAGGAATGACAACAAGGCAAAGATGGATTTGAGAGTAGGATTATGAAATGGGAGCACGAATGAGATCAGTACAATATATAACACCAGCTGTGGCTTCTTTTCTCTTCACAGCGAAAATGTCACCGTCCTTTATCTTCTTCCTTTCATGAATATAACTCAATTTTACGTGCTCCCTGGCTTCCATCTGTATATTTATATTTATTGCCATCTTTTGATCCACATATGAAAATTTACGTTGATAGAGAATCAATTTAATTTGCCCACAATACAATCCCAAAAACTTATAAACATACGTATAAAGTTCTCAACATGAGAAAATCGAATTTTGTCAAAATTACATATAAACTCCGCGTCAACAGCACAAAAGCTGAAATTATATTATGAGAAATAAAGGAATACGATATATATATTTCATTTAAAAACATATTTCAAACGGTAATGCGACTTTCTTGTCAAATACCATACATGCATGTATACTTATACACAAAATGAAATTTTCCAATGTGCCAATTTTCTTCAGCCATGAATTTTCGCCAACTGTGCCGACTCTAATTCTGTGCTCCTGTGATGGCGTCACTTTCAGAAGCTTAGTTTACCTTGAGTGAAAGAGACGGAGAGAGTTTTAAGGCCAAAAGCCTTTCACAATGACTTCCTTTCTTTCGCTCAGAACGTACCATTGTGTCAATTGTGTGGTCTACATATATTTCATAAGGAAAAGCCAAAGTGTTGTAGAACATACAGATCATAAACAGACACATATATACTCTTGTATGCATAAATACATCACAACAGAAGCATACTCATTTCGCAGAACCTTTTGCAATTGAAATGAAATGTTATTTCGACTGTTTCGAACTTGTTGGCATCATAAAAGAGAGAAGAACACATTGGCATGTACAAGCTTGTAAATTAACTTGAAACATTAATATTAGAAGAGAGGTACACACATAATAACACATTAAATTATGATTATATTCATGTCACCACATCATCACACCATCCATATAACTTCTCTCTACACATTTACCGCATAGGTAGATAACATAAAAACTTTGGTTGCAAAAGTTTTCTAGCATCTAAAAAGGCCTTGAGTCAGAAGAGCCAACTGAAAGTAGAGGAAGAGAGTAAATTTTTGAATGAAAACCTCAGATTTGGAACACAACTTTTGTGTTTCATCTCTCTAGTCAAATATATATTAACTTTGATGTTACATTTATTTTATGACACTACGTTTTTAGTTGTTGGAAACTAGTTTGTAATCTTTTGACTTTTGTTAGTGTTTTGGAGAACGAGAATGATGATAAAATGATGAATATCGTCTCAAGGATTTTTCCCACTCGCGTACTTTACCCGTTCCTCATATCACGCAATTCAGATTAGAAAGGACAAAAACAAAAGTTTTATTCATTTCATCGTCGTGATGAGAAGTGGGAAACAAACTACGTAGCTCATTTCGTATTCACTATCCCCTTCCTTGCCATATTCCTCAGTAATGCAAAAAGTTGCTCAACGTTTGTGACTACGAAGCCACAGAAATTCGACAGCATCTCAGTTTTAATTTGATGGAGATTTGAAACTTTATATAAGTTTGTCGTCACCAGGTTTACATGGAGGATCTTTTCTTCCTGGAAGAAATTGCAAAATGTCATTTCCTAAAGTGAATGAATCAACTATTTTTTATGCACGATCCATCCATATAAAGCGATTAAGAGGATAAGAGAGAAAGTGGTAAAGACATAAAAATGCTTATATGTATTTCACTTGAAAGTCACCGGAGGAGCAGGCAAGAGGATGGAGGCAGTTAAAAAACGATGTGCAAGTTTTATCGCCCATCAATCCATCCATCCATCTCATTTCATTCCTTTCCAGCGCGTACCAGTCAGTCTTCAACCACCAGCGAGGAGCTAAAAAATCTTTCGTCGTAAAAAAAAGCTGGTTTACAGTTATGTGCATATAAGCTCGTTCGCCGTATCAAATCAAGCTCACTATTTAATCGTCCTATTTCCAAATTGAGAGTTGGTTTTTTACTAAAAAAGTGCAATCACCCAATTGCTTAATGCAAACTGATAGGATTGGAGCCAAAGAGCTCATTTCCACATAGGGAATTCTGGGAATGGCACACATGAAGCACGTTTAAATGCCTGTATGGATGCGTGCATATCTGTATGGATGGAGATAGTCACGGTTATAAAAAAGCGGTTATGATGAGATGAGAGCCAGCTTTATGTCAAGTTCGTCAACGTTAGTCTTAAATATCGTTTTCTCTGAAATCAGTCAACGAACGGGTAAATATGTTTGCTTGAATGCTTCTTCCACGTATGCTAATTAAATATATAGGATTTTCCGATATGATATCTTGAAGAAACGCTATTCGTATGGCTTCATCCTGTCTCATAATAAATATGAAGACTATGTAATAAACATAAAATCAGACAGTTTTACAACACCCCAATTCCCTTTCTTTCTGCGCTACTATCAATCTTTTTATTTTTCGCCTCTAAAACATGCTCAACTCGTGTAATCGTCATATATACATGAATAGGTACACAATACACATGTATTTCATCATACTCTTTTGTCTTTGTCCTCTTTTTATATGCAAGTCGGAGGATCGTAACAAAAGCGGTCTTCCACAACAACAGGGAAATGCATAGAACATCAAGCTTGACAAGGAGCAAAACATTCTACAGACATGTAGTAGCAGCACAAGATAAGATAAGCAAAAAGAGCCGAAAAAATTGTGTGTATCGCATTGCCCTTTTCCTTTCATAAAATATTATATTTATTTACTATGATTTTTTTTCCTCAAGAATAAAAAATATACAGATAAAAAAACATATCATATCAATAGGCCAATATAATATTTATTGCAGCCATGGCCTGTCATAAAATTTGATTCGATATTCTGATGCTGATACATGTTGGTTGGTACAATCATCTTTGCTGATGAGATCTTGCGTCCTCGCATCCCAAAAAACTCACATGCATTTATGTGTTTAGGACTCACATGGCTTATATACATAATCCACCATGCATAATATTCTGGAGAGATATTTATCTGGACTACGCTTCACTTATTTGTATACCTACATATACAAACTAAAAATTTATATTTATCTGAGAATTTTTTTTATAACTGCAACGGCAACGAGGTTGATTCAGTCTCATCTCGCATCTCGTCTTCATTACTTCTGATAACTAAGTAAAAGGAAAATATGCCAATGGCTGCATGGCTCCTTGAAAGAGTTTTGCTATGATTCAATCAGCAATATAACAAAAACGGCTGTGTTCCTGGGATATATATAGTAGGAAAATATTTATTATAGATACATTTATTTTGGTTGACGTGTTTTTCCATAGAAGACGTCTTTTTACGCTACGGCTCTGGTCAAAATATTAAAAAAGTCGAGCAACGGAGATAGGCCTAAATACGTTGTGTGTATCTCTTTAAGAGGAGCCGCAGCTCAAAAAATTGGTTCAAACTACTCTAGGCTTTTATTCAGAGTTGTTTTATAAGCACCTACTTTCTATTATGTATAATAACTTGAAAACCTCAATAAATCCCTGTCTTCCATGTCATACATTCACCAAACGACGGACAGACGTCCTTTTCTACGTATTTCAATCGTCATGATATGATCATAATCTTGATCAGACATGGCATCATAAGCCAATTACTAAAATGCGTACAACATTCAGTTCTATTGAGATTGGAGTTGGGCAGATGATGAGGATGCTCAACACAAAATATGACATATTCCATTAGTGCTTCTTGCAATAATAATAATATTATTAATATTTTTGCCTTGTCCTTTCATATTGTGCAATATTCCATAAACCATTAGCTCCATTTACTATATATATACACAACCTTTCAAAAATATTACATATCACTAAAAAAGAGACGAATTTGTTTTTCGAGCTTTTTTTAGTAAAGGTTTTGTAAATTTAGCTCCCTTTTTAAAATAATCTTTAAAAAATTGTATGCAATATTTATTATTGTAAAAAACAGAATTGAGCTTACAAGAATAACATGGAAAAAATGATCAAAGGAAACTCGCTCCTTCATCTGTCAGAACCGTCACTTAAAATGACAAATTAAAATGTGAGAAAAACATGCTCGGCCAACAAAATGGTGTAAATATAACTACAAAAGGCAGAAAAGCAAAATTACTAAAAAACCACTCTTTCTTTCAGAGCCCTTCACATCAGCTTTCACAGTATTTTCTTTTGTCTGTTACAGCTAGAATATATATGAAACAATATTTTATTGATTCACACACATGACTTGATATTCTCATAAGGAAAAGTAGTAAAATACATATTGCGAAAAGGGGAACAGCTTAAGAAAGAGAAGAACATTTCAAACTAAGAAAGCCTTTTTAGTGTTGAGAAGAGCATGGCTAAGCCCTTCCGACAACAAGGAAAAAGAAAACATAAGGCATATAATGTGTGATGCTGCGCTAGCACCACCACCACCACTGGTGTTACTTTTTATCAGTGGAAAGCGGTTCAAAGTCAAAACTTTTTTAGGAGATGATGCTCTTAAAAAAGAAGAGAGCTCTCTAAAATAGTAAAATGTGTGCGTGTGAGTGTGTGTGTGTGGATATTATTTTGTTTCGTTGAAGGAGAAAAAGGAACAATTTTCTTGTTTTGTTTTCCTTGAAAAAAGATAAAGAGAGCTTCTCATGTATACTTAAACGTACATCCTTGAGAAGAAAGGAGAGTGAAAATAATTTGGAAGTTGAAGATGAGGAACAAGAAGGGTATAGAAATGAGTATGTAATCTTTAGTAAAACTTAAACATATACTCAAGAGCCAACTTTCATTTCTTCCCTTCATATGGAAAATCATCAAAGAAACAAAAAGTAAAAGTTTCATCAAAATATTTTTCACTTCAGCTTCAATGAAAATGCTGTGTACGTTGTTGTTTTGCTTGTCTTATTACTCCAACAGTGTCATCATTATTATGTTGTAATATTACAATGGAAAACTCATCACTTTTTATATCGAGTCAGTCACCTGTTAAGAAAAAACAAGTTTCTAGAGGAAATGAGGTGGAAACAAGTGAGATGAAAAGGCATCAAATAATTAATATAATATTAAATATATACACATTCTCAAAGCATTACTTACAAACTTCCAAGATGGTGATAATAATGACAAGCTCTAAATAGCTATTCATAATCACCTTATCCGAATCATTAAACCACTTGAAAGCGGATATGGAGAAGTAGCTATAATGAAATAGAAACAGCATGGCCTCGGAGTGAGATGGACAGACAACACATTCATAGTTGCCGTTTAAATTTATACAACCCACTTCCGATGATAATGAACAAGATGAGAACTATCTGAGTGGGTTTGGGCCGCTTGGGGCTTTTGGTATGCTGATTAGAAGACACAAAAAGAAATGATTGTAAGCATGCTTACATATATACATGCTCACTTTAAAATACACTTCTTTTACAAGTGTTCTCTTCAATTTACACTTGTCTTCTTTTCTAATTCAACCCAGAAGCTTTTCTCTTTTTTGGGAGATGAAAGTCAATACAAGTTCTCCCTCTCCAAAGACCATAAGCAAAAAACCCTTTGAAATTCACCCAAAAAGCTCGCAATAGGATGGGATGTTATGATAATCCTCTTTTGGCTTGTGTGTGTATGTATGTTGTTGTAAAAAACCAAAAAGCTACTTGTTATTTTGGCATAAGACATAATACATGTTGTACTCTACTATTGCTTCACTATACTTTTCTCTCAACGGCTTAAATATTCTCTTTTTGAAAATGAAATAAGGATCTCTATGCATACATCCATTCCTAAATACCAAAAAACAAGCGTTAAGCTTCCCCTTCCTATGAAAATCCCTTACCATAAAAATTTACACGTAAATTCGTTCTTGTAGCAGAGTGCCATCATCAAGTAAGCCGCCGAAGTAAAGGATTCAAAAAGACGTGTTCCATTCAAAGTGCCAAAATTTATCGTGATGATGGTGATATAATTAGCACTTCTTGAGTTCAAACAACATCATCACAGAACAAACCCTTGATCTCCTTGTTTGTCCTTTATCATTTATCATTATGAATTATAAATACTAATCATGCACGGTGTAATCATTAATTAATGTTTGTTAGCTAACTATGACAAACATATATATGACTTATATATTGTCAAAAGAAGTTTGCTCATTTTGTCTCAAATCCTACTTCCCAGAGAAAGTTGGAAGGCTATGGTGAGCATTCTAGAGAGAAAGAGAGTTTTTGAGGTGGTGAAAGCACGAAAGGAAGTGTGTGATGAGGATACGGAAACGAGCACGGATTTAAATTAATGATGGGCGTAAAATTGCCAATTTCATCGTTTCCCCTTTTGCATGCTATTTCGGGTCTAGTTGAATGAGAAAGTTATTCAATGTGTGTCGGATGATGATGATTAACCTTATTTACCGTGCTTACTTATCACACAACTTTTTAACCTTTTCATCATTTATGATGACTTGAACATGACTTCAAACTTATATTGAGATTTCATTTTGTAAAGAAATACCTCAATACCCCAAATATTTTGCAGTCTTTTAAAAAAATTATTGCAAATTGTTTACCTGCTGATCATCCTTCATTGTAAATGTATAAAAAGCTCCATTTACCTGCCATACTTTGTTCACTTATTTACTTCAGAATATATATGATGGGAAAAATTATACAAACTTCTTTCCTTCCCGTTTTGTTCAATAATGTTGCGAAATACACAAAAAACCTATACATAAAATAACATAAGATGTATTTACGCATTCAGACAAACTCTTTCCACGTAAGTTTGACATACATCAAAAACCTCACTAAAACTTTCTTTAAATTATATTTTAAAACTTGAGCGGAAAAGTTTTTAACTCAACTAGCAAAAACTTCCACTTTCTTTTGGTCGCAGAAGAGTAAATATAAGCCAGCAAAAATTGCACGGTGGTTCTGGTCGTGTAGCATAACTCAATATCAACTTTTCATTTTGTAACCTAAAAATATATTCTACTTTTGGGGAATAAAAAAGTAGGTAAGCTCTGCAGAGAAAAAAGAACTGATCAAAGTTTTCACGCCTTTTTACACCAAAGTTTAGACGTAGAAAACGCCTCCAATTTAGCAAATAAAACTAGTTACCTTGATAAAGCTTAAGCATACAACCTCCTCTTTGGTAAATGAATAGAGAGCCTTAAGGGCGTCAAAAGAATCTCTTATTAATGAATAGCGGAAGTGTAAAATACGAAAGAGTTTATCTCATTTTATACATACATTTCCTCAGCATTTTTATTTTTAAGAAATTATGTGTAATGGCGGAAGTGTGCCGTGATTTATTATTTTAGATTATGTCTTGAAGCGTGCTTATTCCAAATTAAAAAATCAACGCCTTGTGTGTCACGCCATGTGACAAAACGGCCGTTGTTTCTTGTAACCTTGTCCTGTATCTGGACAGAGGAGTCATTCTACTATTTCCAAGAAGCCTAGCCACACAGAACGTGACAGATGATCTTTCTGATGATCATGATGACAACAACGTAGAAAAACATGAACACGTTCCAGAACCAAGATATTAAAGAGAGATAAACAGATCAACACATAACAAGTGGAGTATGGTGTGGCGTGGGATGAAAAATGATATGATGAAAATGTAAACAAAACGTCACGTCATGTCTGCATCTGCTTTGAGTGATAGAAATACATAAATAAAAAATGTATCGAATTACATCTTGACGACGTCGGATGACCATGGGAGGGAGTGGTGATCATATAATATGTTATGATGGTGTGTGGCACACTAAAGGGAAATGGTGGACGATGATATTTTAGTAAATAAACATGTCAGCGTCATCTAAAATTAAAAGTAATCCGCATTAGTTGCATATTTCATTGTAGTTATTTAACAACCATGCATTTTTGCAAGATATGGTCAATGTCAAATTGCAGCCATAATAATGACAGAGAATAGAATACACAGGAAAAGAATAACCCTTTTGTTTACCATTATGGAGATTTATGCACGCGCAGCGTGTGGAATGCAACAAGACTGCAAACAAGGAAAAATCGCTGTAATAAAATAACATGCAAACTGAGACATGTGCTCATCTTTCAAAAATCCATTTCCCATTGTGATACAGAAATACCGTAAACTCTTTAATGAAAAACAAGTGTGTATTACATGAACATGCTTTATCTTTAAGCATGGGTCTGCAATTGGAGAATTTATGATACATACCTATCTGTTTTCCAATAACAATACATAAAATGCGATGAGCTTTATACAAGAAGTACATTTTTCCCAGAGAGACTTCCCTTTAGATATTTTATTACAGGGAAGAAGGAAAGGTTGGTTTTGGTTGTTAGGATGCATAAGATAATTTTGGTGGTGAGGTTGCACTCGTCCGCATAAATTTTCCTTCACAAGACGACGACAGAACGCGCGGACGACGAGACAAAACCCAATTGCATTTGATTTATTGGGGAAACACACTCTGTTGTCATCATCATCCCCACCATCTCATCTCATCCTCTACATTATATCCTTTTTTTGTTGCATAACAATATCATGAGCTCGTGTGTGCTCCTGTGCCTATCCATTTCAGTTTTTTAATATTGTGAAGACAAAGCCCACCTTTTAGATCTCCAAAAAATATAGCGATACATTTCACCACTTTGTTGTTCTTTATCTATTTTTTCCTTATTCACTTCACAGACACACAGTGAGAGCCTCTCATCTCATCAACATGATCATCTTGCAAACAATACACATCTCCTTTCTTATTTTCTTCTTTGCATCCCTATTTTACATTCACCACAACCAAGCAATATTTTATCGCAGGAGTCTCATAGGCATGTGTTATCTACTTCTGCCGCGTTGCTGTTGGTGTGTAACGTTCACCTCATTTGTTTACTCCACAAAAAACACCATACTTTCCTTTTCTTCCGTTGTTGTTTGTACAATATAATGGGAAAACACAGAGGATATTATATGATTGTTATGCATGCGATGTGAGCAATGAATAGCATCAATCCTTCCTTTTTTTTCATGATATATTATTGTGTAAAAAAAATTTACAAAACGTGCGATACGGTTACGGTAGTCTTGTTGCTTGAGCATTGTGCCAGTATTATAGTTGGCAAAAGGAAAAAACCCATCCTTTTTGTCCATCCAGCCAAGAGATTCCATGGGATGATAGGATGCTGCTGATCCTGATCTGAATACATTTTTTACGCATTGCGCTATACACACTAAAAATATTTTAGTATTGGATTATCTTTTTTGAAAATGATGAATAGGAAATAAGCAAAATATACGTTTTATTCCCATTCCCAGTCTCCTTTGAATTTTTTAGGTGAGCAGGCTACGGAAGTAAAAGTAGGCTAGGCTTTTCACATCAAACTTTAACCAGGTTTATTCATTAGCTATAAATGTACCCTGCTTTGATAACAACAGCGGCATCAACAGGAACGAATGGAGGATGATATTTCACAATAATAAGCTTTCCAACTTTCTCTCTTCCTTGTCGTCAACATGTTTTCCAGAGGTAATCCCATCTTTCTCCATTCTTCCTCCTCAAAGAGAAAGTCATTCTTCTTCAGCTCAGCGTAAAGCAAAAAAGGCTGAGAACGTGTGTAAGTGACAATTTCCCCCTTTCTCTCTCTCTAGCTTTATAGTCACTTCAACAAAGCTAAAACAGCGTAGCGCTCCTCTTCTCAACTTCTGAAGAAACCGTGTGTTATATGGTATACCTATACGAATTTAACGGGTGAAAATTAGAGAGAAGAAGAGATGGGATTCTATTTCACAGAGTATTATCATTATCATCATCATGGATGAAACAACAAGAGAAAAAAAACACATGCTATTGTTATACTCATTTTGTTTCATCTTCTTTTTCTTTGCCAACTAACTTGGTGATACTATTACCAGAGGAGGTTCTCTACATTAGGTATGTATGTGCCTATATATTTTTCTCCATTATCTTAATTAGTTTATGACCCTGCTTTTGCGTTGCTCTGATGCTTATTCTCTCTACTCCTCCTGTGCCGCCTCATTCCTTTTGTGTTCTCTCCTTTGGAGCTTGATTGTGATGAAGTGTATTACATTAGCCTCTTTTTTGTGAGATGAAAATGAGAGTTAGTTTAGTTTAGTTTATTCAGTTTGTGTTCTATATTCTCTCACAAATGAGTATCATCAGATATCGGATTACAAGGAAAATATACTTTAGATAAAAGGAGAACATGTTTTTCACCAGAAAGAACATTGTTGTATGTAATATGGAGTAAAGTACACAAGTATTTTCCAAAAATTTTCCTTTGAATTTACTGAAGAAATGTACCTAATCTAACATCCAACCCACCATGTTGCCTACATGTTAGATACACATGAATAAAAAAAGAGGACAACAATACTATGAAAATTATATACATTACATAAGAACATAATACGCAAGGCGGAAGCAATTCAACATTCAATGCAGGTCCGGACACACAAAAAAATCTGAAAAACTTTCTGCTACATATGAAACATCTACATACTTTTAGGTATGTGAATCGTCCTTTTCCCAAATGAAAGCTTCACTTTAGTGTTAGGTACACTCTTTCCAAAGAAAATAATATTCAAGTAGAAAAAAAGTATACTACACAAGAGATATTAAGATAAAAGCCTGTGTGATAGAATATTCTGAATTATGCCTCTGCACAACAATCATATATGTACCTACTAGCATCCAGTTGAAGTCAAAGTCAAAGACAATATTTGAGATCCTAATCCAAAATTCTATGAACAAAAAAAGTAAAACTACGCGTCCCATAATCCAAGTATATACTGAAGAGGCTCAAAAGGTATTCTGATTTTGCCGTTTACGATTATACTTCAAATATACACGAAAGACGAGAACAGTTGCCATTCAAACCTTTCTATTATGTTTTGTTTACAATAATATTCCTTTTAAAGAAGAATTCGCAACAAGAGTAAAGAGAAGGAATAAGAGAGATGATACCGTACGCAAACAATTTTAGAGTCTGGATGTGTACAACAGAGCAGATGTATTCAGAGAGCATTATATTATGTATAGGAATAAAATGTTACAAAGGTGAAATAAGATCCGAAAGATCCAAAGGGATTCATACTTTCTCTTTTCTCCTCATAAAATAACAATAGCTCAGTAGAAAGCTCTCCTTATGAAGAAAGTAGATATGTGGGCAAGTGCGTACTGGCATTTGTATTTGTATGTATGTAGGTGTATACGTAGATCGTAGCCATATGTAAATATGAAAGGTAGGTATTATTAAGTCAAAGCTGATAAGGCCAAAAATGAATCCGACTCCAAACTCCACAAAACATTTTTATCTTGTATGATATGATAGATTATAATAAAAACATGCACCTAATGTGTACATACACATTGAATAAAGAAAGAGGAGACGAGAGGAAGAAGTCAAGCCAAGCCAAGCTTTTGGCCTAGTCAAACATGCTCAATTAAACTGATAAACTGGAGGGAAAAAAGAAAGGGAGAGTAAGGAGTATAGACAGAGAGATGCAGCATTCGAGAGAAAGACGACGAGATGAGAAAACGAAATCAGAGATCCACAAAATTGTGCACGGCATAATAAGTGTAATAGGCAAAGCTACACATAATCTACCATATAAAAATGTACATACTGCGCCAGCCACCAATGAATATAAAGAGAGAGGGCTTTCTCTTGTGAAATTTCTTTCCTTCCTTGTGTTCTCCTTTTTCGTATATAGCTTCAGGATAGGAAGCAAGAAGCAAAGGAGGATTGCAGGATCACTGCGTATATTTTTTTATGGGTGAACACGAAGGAAGGAAGGGTTAGATTGAAGTGCAGTATTTGCAAGTGAAATATATAAATTTGTGCATATATAAATATTAGTGAACTCTACTAAAGAAAAACTCCTTGTTTATATAGCTTCAGGATAGGAAGCAAGAAGCAAAGGAGGATTGCAGGATCACTGCGTATATTTTTTTTTTGAACAAGGGAATTTTACAAGATGATAGTTGAAGAGCAGCATCACAGCAAAAGTTTGGCCTTGCCCTGCCTGCTTCTTGGGTGATACTATGACTTTATCTTCATTACTCTTTTTGTCAAGCGAAATCCAATCTCGTCTCCTTCTTACATAGATATATGCGTCCTCCAACTGCATGGCAATAGCAATAGGTAATAGCAAAAGAGCTTTAATAGGTACATACCTAAAAAGGTATAAGTTTTGATCTGATAAAAATACCTTAAAGGATAATGCACACAACTCTTGACTGACTATTTCAGCTTGAGTGACTGACTAACGCTCATTTTACTTGTTTATCTCCACATTGCTTTCACTGAATAAATTTTAAAGGAGCTTACGTTAAAAAATAAAAGAGCACAGGAAGGAAGGATAAACAAAGTAAAGTTGATGTCACAAACAACCTAAGCCAGTTTACCTTTTGGATTCCTTTTATCATCATTATCTTTGTGAGTAACTTTAGAAGCAGGCTTTACTTTCTTATCCGGTTAAATAGAAAGGTAGTTTGATAAATAGCGTAGGGCGTAGGTGGATAAGTAAACGTGATATAACAGTCCTGATTTACAAGTTTCACCTAGATTTTTTATCTTTTGTGTGCTTTAGTATAAAAAATCGCAATGTGTATCACCAGCATTTACTTTGGGAAGATGCTTAAAGACTTTTCGATGTTCCAAATTTCATAAAATCAAATTTACCTTTTGAGCAACAGAGGACGGATATTGTTTTAACGTAAACATCCGGAATTGCTAAACGAGAAGATATTTNAAATTTCATAAAATCAAATTTACCTTTTGAGCAACAGAGGACGGATATTGTTTTAACGTAAACATCCGGAATTGCTAAACGAGAAGATATTTGACAGGCAGACGCCAAGAAACGGTTAGATGTTATGCATACAAGATTGATGATTCATGTTGAAATTATGTACCAAGTACTAACATCTAAAAACAACATCAAATTGAATACTTTGTTGCATTGGCAAGCATTTTATCTTGAAAAGCTGGATAAGCAATCAATTGCTTTTTAATTAATTAAGCATAATAAAACATTAATCTGCAAATAAAGGCACGGTTAATTGGAAAACAAGTAAGCATTACACATTTATTTACCTGGACATGCGGGGCACCTGTCAAAAACGAATCAACATAAAAAATACAACCTGCAAATTAAATCCTACTAAAAAAGCTTTCCGAAGCATTATTACGACAGGTAAAAAAAAATTGGTTTTGCATAAAAAAGTATTTTATCTGCAAAGATGAAGGACCCATTTCCAGAAATTTAAAAAACACATAGCAAATAATACTCAACGCTAAATTTAAATTGCTATAATTCTGCTGAGCCAATGAACTCACTTGCAGTTAAATTATCAGGTTATCAGAGGCATGACATCAAAGTTTAAAAAACATTGCTGATAAGCCAAAAAACAACTTTTAGTTCTGGATAAGCTTACTGAAACTCACTTGTCGAGCATGCACCTGTCAAAAACGAATCAACATAAAAAATACAACCTGCAAATTAAATCCTACTAAAAAAAGCTTTTCGAAGCATTATTACGACAGGTGAGAAAAAAATTGGTTTTGCATAAAAACATAATTTATCTGCAAAGATGAAGGACCGATTTCCAGAAATTTAAAAAACACATAGCAAATAATACTCAACGCTAAATTTAAATTGCTACAATTCTGCTGAGCCAATGAACTCAATGCAGTTAAATTATCAGGTTATCAGAGGCATGACATCAAAGTTTAAAAAACATTGCTGATAAGCCAAAAAACAACTTTTAGTTCTGGATAAGCTATCCATCTCCACCAACATTGAACTCTATGCATAAAGATGCATTTTTTGTACATGAAAGGCTTTAAAAAGCACGTTAAACTTAGATAAGCGTTTTCTAGTAATATCTAGTATAAATGTCATTCAATGTTAACAAGCTTACCATTTGCAGCCGTGACACCAGGGGATGACAAACTCACTGAAATACAAATGACAGCAAGTGTCCTCAACAAAAGGTTATGTGCAGAACCCCGCATTCGTCCTGAAGAGTGTATCAGTTCATTTCTTCTGAATTTGGTATACATTCTGAATATTATCTACTACAAGTTCCTCCTCTACACAAACACCAATAAAAACTATTTAAAGTTTAAATGACTAGAATGTTTTTTATACTCCACTACAAGGAGTTTTTCTTTAGTAGAGTTCACTAATATTTATATATGCACAAATTTATATATTTCACTTGCAAATACTGCACTTCAATCTAACCCTTCCTTCCTTCGTGTTCACCCATAAAAATTCATAAGGTATCAATTAAAGCCGCTTGCTCTGTCTACCTCTTGTCAAAGGTAGATAAGTTATCAATCAAGAATGGCACTGTTATTTATAAAATGTTACCTGCCGGCTTTTCATAGGCGAGACAGGTGAGGTAGCACATGCACAGGTGAGGTAGGTAAACAATAATAAATCCAATTGCATACACACCTCTTCCCTTTAACGGATACACATATACCTATACCTAGTATGACTTAACCACAAAGCAGCAAACTGTACTTTTTTAGATTAGTACACGCGACTTTTGGCAACTTGTCTGTTTTTTATTCACGATATATCACTCAACTCATAAGAGCTCTCTTCTCACATAAGTCAAAACTGTTACTGAACTAGATTTTTACTTTTGCAAGAGCCTTTCTGTTGTTGGCTGAGCTGGGAGGCTTGTATCGTACGATATGAATGCATGTGTGTAATTCTATTGTATTTTATTTACAATGCTCTCTTCTGCATGCAACTCTTCTTTTTTTGTTTTAGTAGATGCGTAATGCAATTATTAATAAGAAGGTGCTTTTAGTATGAAAAGCTGTACAATACAATGAAAAAGTCTGAAAATCTCAATTTATACCAGCTTCAGTATTGTAAAGTATCATTTATCTTTATTTCAAGATTCATCCAAATACATAATCATGCCGGTATTGGTACTAATGAAGGATAATCAAAACTGCATAGACGCGTGGTTGTTTGTAGACAAGCTGAATTAGCGAAAATTGAGTCTGGCTCGGCAATGATAAATGATAATTTTAGGAAGAGGTCGTCCACTATGTATTCACAAGAGTTGGTGTGAGTTTATTATGCCGGCTCTGCAAGTTTGTTAGGGACTTACACGGTTGAATGCACGTGTATTTGCAAGGCTATTATATGTGCACTTTAACGTGTATCACTGAGATTAAAGAGTTTGATGTCAAATTGCATACGCGTATAAGATTCCAGAATCTCAAGGACTACTGAATTCTGAATTTCTTAATGTGTTTTCGGAATTTCACCGGGGATGATGTTGGTGTTTACTGCAATGTGAAATGTAATTAATGTATTGCTTTCCTTGATCTTCTTTCATAAAAGAACTCTTTTGGCTGGGAGATGGTATGGTGATGCTTATAGCGAGCTAATAAATAAATACACGTTTC
>JAHZNG010002135.1:0-10686 GCA_027744375.1 Orchesellides sinensis | reverse complement strand
GTTAAAAAACTACTGAACCAATTTTACCAGTTAATATCTTAAATCAAAGGTTATTAGTTACACACTGTTTGACAAAAAATTAATTTTTAAAATAAGGTCAAACAGTGTGTAACTAATAACCTTTGATTTAAGATATTAACTGGTAAAATTGGTTCAGTAGTTTTTTATCCCAGACCTTTGAAATGTTTTAAGTCTTAACTTTTTAGAGCAGACTTCAACGGTCATTCCTTAGCACACGAGCAACTGAAAATAAACGTTGACCTTTGTTTTAAATGAATTGGTTCATGAGAATCATAATTAAATTGGAATCAGTGTTGATTTGTATAATAAACACCAATTTTACAGGATTAGAAAATTAATTTTCAATCCATCCGTTTGTACTGGACAAACTTTTTGAGAGCTTCCTTTAAACGTATTTCATCCTCTTAAATCATAAGATCATAACATACTCAACTAAAATGAATGGTAGTGTGATAAACAACAAGAAATGAAATGAAAGACTATCTTTGTTTGTTTAAGTGTGTCATTTAAGTTTGAATTAATTCTACCAAGTTATTCCTTGTTATTTACTTTCTTAAACATACTAATTCAACAGACTCAAATCAAAACAGAATACTAATTCTTGACTTTCTCCCTTTTATTATAGAATTTACGAGGTCAAGAGCTACCTGCAATCTTGACAGAAGATGTTGGACGAGGAAACGGCAGAGGGGAGTTACCCCACCCACTACCACACTGTTACAGGGGCAACTCCAGGAATTCAACAAATGCTCAAGCCCATGCTGCTCTCGAAAGAAGAGAGGGAACGTCACCGATCAGGAGATGATATCAATCTCGTCAGCAAAAAGCGAACTAGCCTTATGGATGTATTTCGACCTAGATCAAAGTCTGAAGCAGCCAGACTGAAAAAGCCTAACTTCATGTCGAAAATGATGGGGGTAAGTGTTTGACTTACTTGGGCAGTTGCCTTTTGATCTCTCTCTCATCACGTCACCGTCCATACCCTAACTAATCATCTCTCATCATCTTTAATTTACAGAATGTTACCCCATAGGGCTATTATGAATATCCTATCTTCTCTGTTATTAAATCATAAATCACATGTATAGATTATCCAAGCTTCAAAATTGGAAACAAACGTGTATGCATGGACATCGATTTTCTTTTTGTATAATTTGTTGGACGTATCTGTTGTAGAAATTGGAGCACCCCATTATCTCATTTACTAGCCATTTGAGTCTATGTATTTGTCCTCTTTTTGCCCTTACTTGGCTTTAGACTACTTTTACTTAATGTTTGTCGTATATGCTAAGCGGTTTACTCTGGCTTGGAATTGGTTTATTATATTACTCGTAATAATGATGGGGATAATTAACGAGTTGAGTGTATAGTTTTAGCAGCCGGCCAGCGACTGCACAAGTGTATGCGTGTAGTCGTAAAATGTCAATTAATACAGTCAGAGTCTTCCCCGTGTTTTTATTCTGCATACAGTTTTGATTTTTAATTTGAAGAATTAGGATTTATATTTGTTCCAACCATTTGTCAATTAGGTGTATAATGTGACGCACATGGAATATGTTTCTATTGTGATCTCAAGTTTGGCGTGATTGTGTACATATAAAGTATAAAAATTAAGTTTGGCATGTCTGGGTCAGGAGGTTCTAAGTCGTTTGTGTATTTCGCGTTGCAGAATTCATTTATGGGAGGCGCCGGCTCAGAATCTCAGAGTCAGAACTCTTCCAGCTCGTCAGGACATCGGCCACGGTCTGGAAGTGAGAGCACGAAAAGCCCTGTGTCAAAAGTGATGGACATTTTCCGAACCCGATCTCATTCCGTGAATCAGTCTGATGACAAGCGAAAGGTAAGGCGAAAAGTTAACTTCTCTGTTTGATCATATTCAAAAACGAGTTTTGACCGCTGTATATATGGCTATGTCACTAGGTAGCTAGGTGTCAGTTTAGTTGCAAGTAGTGAACTTATTTAATGTTTACCTGGAAGTAGATGTATGACTCGACATGAGAAAATCTTTACGTGGGATTGGAACAAACGACCTTTATTGGGGATATCTCTAAAATTTTGCAATACTGTTTGCTATAAACTCCTAAGTTTTTTGTCCTGGCTAATAATCAAAAGTTGTCTTACTTGTTCATGAGTTTTTCTTTAAAATGGAAATAAATTCTAAAAGGGAAGCTTATTATCGCGAGCTTGTTATTTTCTCACGTTCCCGTGAGTGAGAGATTCTCGTGGGAGCGTAATAAAAACAAACATACTGGATGTTCCAGTCTGCTTTTATTATCTGTAGAAAATAAAAATTTCACCATTTTAATTTGCAGAACTAGAACAATATGCACATATCCTGTGGTTGCGAATAAATGAATAATTATGCATACCATAGACAATTTACAAGTTACGCAATTGTTTGTTGGAACTATAAAAACCAAGCCGTGTGATGGCTGAAATATTTTCTTTGAAACGAATTTAGTAGGTAACCACAACCAGCACGCATCTTATCAATTTTAACTCCTGATGTACAAAGAAAGAACAATTAGTAAGTGTATTAACAGGACGGGAACACCCAAAAACATCTACTTTTCGACAACAATAACATGGGCTCAATTTTTCTAATCATCCATAACACCAGTTTTAATCCTCTGATTTTCATTTGTACTTTTCGTTTCGTGACAGTGAAATGATTACAAGAGTCAGAGTCAAAGACAAATAGCTAGGGATACTATTGTGAGTGGGGCGTAAAGCAGCTTTTTAAAAGCTTCTTTATAGTTGCTTCATTTGACCCTGGGCTATTTTGGTCTGTTTAAGTAATTAGGTGAGCAGATTTTTTTTACTTAAGCCATAATCGGCTTATTATGTGTAACCAAACAAAAGTATTATCATCCGGAGAACCTTCCTCTGGAGCAGTGTTACAGAGGTGTTTATTTTCACGTAGGATCGATAGGATCCTATAAAGTTTATCATGCGTTTGTTATAGTGTTTTTAAGTAATAAAATTTTTATGTTTGGACACTGCTTACGAAGTGATAGCTGATATTTTCTAATACAAAATAACATCAGTTCATTGAGTCTTCCGGTGGAAAAGCATTTTATCTTTTACTCATCACATTACATCTGTCGAGCTATTTCCACGGTCTAAATGACAGGGCAGTAGATTTCCGATTTCCCATATGAATATTATACATGTTTCGTATCCGTATCGTACAATATGGTTGGTTTTGGTTACTTTAGGATAATCTCAAATTGTCTTGTCGCAGCTTATGATAAGGTTACCTACAGACGGTGTTGCTTGGGTTTTTATCAACACCACGGACTGGGGTGGTGATCAGCCTGGAAGTATATTATAAATAGAAATGTACTTCCCTATTTTGATAAAAAATATTGATATTACTGCTAAATAAGGGGCAAAAGCGTTTCATACTTCACCGTAATGAATTGAGGCTTAGTAGCCCTGATAATATGCAAGAACACACCTTAGCTGACGTACAGTTGTCGTACTAATTTGGATTTGAATGTAATTTGTAATGTTATGCCGATGTTAATTTTGAATGGGACAGTTGTGTTACCGTTATGTTAGATATAAGGTGTCATTCAATGTTTACAAATTTTTAATACGATGATGATAATGTATACGAGAGTTATGATGACAATGAGGTGTGGGTGAGGACATGAGGATTACTGTTATCATGAGGATAATGTATATACATATAATACACAATAGATATGGTTTTTGAGCTGTTGACGTGTTAAAAAATGCTGAGGAGTCGGAGGACAGAACCCCTTTGTATTCTCCATGTGTGTGCTAGCTGTTTACTGAATGATAATTACATTTAGTATTCTCATTTAGCACAAGCATGAAGTAGTGTAGCAAATGATTGAAGGTAATTTTCAATTCATCAGTCTTTCGTGAGTGCTGAGTTGAAAGACAAATTATATACATGTGGAAATCTTTGAGAGTTTAGAATTATTGCATGCAACATGCGTGCACCACTTAAAGTCACGTAAAGGTACAAAAGGCCAAGTAGCTATGCCACAACGACCTGAGGACTTAAGAAGACTCTAGGAACAATTCGTCTTTAATTATTGACGTGTTTTTTCTGTGTATCACGGCATGGATAAATTGTGCTCTCTCGAGGTCAAATACATATTATGTGTTGTTGGTGGCCAGTTAGTAGCTAATGGGCAGCACAAAATTTCTAACGTTTAAGCATTCAGTGCTACATTTCAATTTAAAAGTTGGTTATTAGGTATGTTATATTATTCATGCAACATCTATGTCACTCGTTTAGTTTGAATCCCCAGCAGAACTTAGCTGCTATAGATTCGCCATAGCTTTTCTCTTTTCTATATATTTCCTCACAATTTGCAAATGTATTTAGGCTTCCAAATGATATATCTGTGGACTGGGCACGTTGTATGAGAAATAGAATGAGAGAGTTTGGTTTGGCGTGTTGTGTTGCAAACAGCAATGAAATTCACCAGGGAATAATATTTTGCATCGCATTATCTCAGAAAAAATATATTTTTGTCATTAGTTAGTCAAAGTAGCAGTTGGTTATAGTCTGCTTCCTGGCGTATGTCATGCTATATAATGTATGTACAAAAAGAACAGATCAGAAACATATCAGTTTGAGTTTCCATTTTGATGATGATGATGTACGAAAAGTAGATGCAGTTTTGTAGGTGCTTTAACTAGCGCACAAAGAGCTCATCATCATATCATAAGCCATGCAACGCGCAACAGGTAACACAACTGATGCTGATTATGAATGTTTAAGAGAATGAATAAAAAATAAGGTGCATTATTGGAGAAATGGTTTTCTGGTATTTTTTATGACGGTATTGCATTGTGTACTGGCACGGCATTTTAGATAGTCGCTTATTAGGATTTTGACTGGGGTTGATGAATGGGAGGTCTTTGGAATGATACAGAGACTATTGTACTTATAGTGATATACATGGGAATAGGGAAGCGCATTTCTCTTTTCATTTTACATTATAAACTGGCTCACGCATGTGACACGTTTAAACTTTTTAACTCTCTCATCTCTGAACCTATTTACTTAACTTGTACATAAATACATATATCAAGTAGTAAGTTTTTTCAAACTCTAATTACTTGGATTATTTAACATGTATTCATAAAACGTAGGTAGTGTCAGTCGGGGATTTATTTGGAAGACCACTTGACTCTTTAAGAGTGTCTGTGTACATTGTGTTGTATTTTTTTACTGTGAGCGAGTTTAATTTAACATTATTTGTGCACGTAGATAGAATAATAAAACAGATTCTTGACAGTATATATAACGATCTCTTAACTGTATGACTTGCATTTGCATTGTATTATTGGGGAAATGGTAGTTCCTTAGTTTTGTACGATAAAAAATTATACGTGTGTGGTTAAGTATTATTATTGTGATATAACTAGATCGTTCAACATCAAAGCGGTTGTAGTCATTTTAACTAAGAAAAGGAAGTTAAGTCGTGTTTAATTTTTTGTACTTAAAAGCTATTGTGTTATCTGATAATTTGTAACCGTTATCGTCACTCGTTGCTCGTAGTTCAAAACGTTCAGTTGTACAGTCGACTAAGGATAACTTAGAAATACATTTTTGCAGTGTGTGTCCTCCGTGATTCTTGTCCAATTTTTAAAAATATTTAGTAAATCAACAAGTGTAGTACATTGGAAATATTTTACCTGTTGCAATGGATCATTTAATCTGGCAATGAGCGTGTAACATTTGTGCCATCAAGAATCATGTCGAAAGTGTCATTGTACTTCAAGTGGAAAAAGAGTAAGAGCAAAGACAACATTGAACTGCCAGCTAAAAAGTACCAAAGGAGTCAGTCACTCGATCCTGAAAGTCTTCATAAAACAGGACTTCGCGAGTTTATCCTCAAAGTATGACTTTTCGAAGTATTGATGATATTTTGTAATGATATAAGAATTACAGTTTTATACATAAAAAATTAACAAAGGAGGCAGAGATAAATTTACTCCATTTTCTTGTTTGTCTCATTACTATTTAATACTCGATGAGAATTTGTAATGCTAACAATATAGGTTTACTCAGCCGAAGATTGAGAGATGTTATTTGGTATACTTTCTGTTGCGTACGTAAGCTAAAACAAAAAATCCATTTGCGGTGCTGGTTATCTCCTGATGCGGGTTGTGGAGAGTTTAAATATGCAAAGGATGTTAGTGCTTTCACTAGAACTAGACATAGCCGCGCATTACTGAATCAAATACATGTAACAGAATTTTAGCTCTAGATTAGATAGAATAGATGTTAGGAACAAACAGTATTACTATATTTGGGAAAGCGATCCTAAATAATTCACAGCAGAAGCGGTCAAAATTAATGCCTCTTCTATTTATTTGCAAATTTTACTCGTGATCTGAGTATTAAATGATGCCTCAACTCTTGTTATTTTGAATTTGCAGAAGCATGGTAGCTCGAACTCATGGACACCTCAAGGTAAGTATATTTTTTCATCATCTTCTGTTTACAAAAACAAGGTTTTCAGTAGTAGAAACTCCAATAGAATTTCAATTTCTGTTCTGACTGAACTTGCGCAGTTTTAAGGATTTCCAAAACAGTTCCATAAAAACCCCGTTTTTTTCCAAAAGTTATGTGAACACCATTTAACCCGTGAGAAAACAAAGACGATCCCATGAAAGAAAAACAGGCGTGTTTTTAAAAGCACGATCATTTTACTACCGTCATGTCATGCCATCAGTGTGAGAAAACAAAGACGATCCCATGAAAGGAACAAAGGTAGGCGTATATTATTTTTTCACACTCGAGATATCAACGATAACATCAGAGCAATGCCATCTGACTTTGTAAAATGTTTCGTAAGCTGGATATGTGTGAATAAATTAAAGGGTTTTATAGCATCCATTTACGTCATGTTATGGTGGTTTAAAAACACAGAAGGTAATAGCGTTATCATTTATTTATTGTTTATACTCCGTACAGACAGCAGGATGACAGATGCTAAATTATTGATAAAAGTGTGAAGAACGGTGCCCACTTTAGGGTTAATTTGCCTGCCTGTAGCAGCAATCCTTTTCCGTTGTTATTTGTAATATGATGTCATAAGGTGTTGTGCATACGAATCTTGTATGTTGATATTCATCGCGTATAAAAACAGCTCTGTATGATATAAGCTCACCTTGCTACTTTTCACGCTGTGTAACTTACAAGAATTGGGGAAAGTTTCCAAGAATTTCTCCACTTGACTCATTCCTACAAAAACATTTCTGTTGGGGTTACCCTAATCGATTTATATGCAAGCCTAAAATTTTCTCGTGCTCAGTATAAGTACAGTTAGTAACTGGTATTGGTAGGTGGAGAAGGTTAAGTTTGGGTGAGTAGGTGCACATGTACCAACGAATATAACGTCAAGCAGTGGTAGCTTGTCTCTAAAGTCTAGAATTTGACCTTCAAACCTCCTTCTGGAATTTTTATACTTAGACTCCCTCTGAGACACAGAGAGCTCACTCTCACACATGAATTTCGGGGGATATACCTAAACAAGATACGGATCCTCTCTTCTTTTAGTTGCAAAAAGCTGATGGCATGACATGACGGTAGTAAAATGATCGTGCTTTTAAAAACACGCCTGTTTTTCTTTCATGCTCTATTTCAAGCTCTCTCTTAGGCCGACAAGCGAGTGTAATAATATTAAACAAAAATCGATACAGCCTCTTTCATTTCACCATGTTATGTAGATACGCAGCGTATTATGACAAGTATGTACATACATTTCTATACCTATCTGCAAACTTACCACATTTTGGCGTTTTTAAGCAAAGAATGGTTTTCTTTATCAAAATCATGGATGATGCAACAAAAAAGTGAAAAAACAAGCAACATATTAAGCTAATAAACTTTTCTATAACCTCAATTAATAAATCCGCTCATAAAATGATACGGATAACGCTAAAAAGCCTAATTACCATAAAAAATATTGACACGCTACAAAAAATTCTGCAGTCTCCCATGAAAGAATTAGGAAGGAACACTTGAAACAGCTTAAGCGTAGATTATCAAAAAGCTAAGCTTTGATCTGATAAAAAGTACTTTTGGTAAACCAAAAAACTGCATAAATCCCGTTTTGTATAACTTGTATGAAGAAAAAAACACTTGAAAAATGTGTTTGTCATATAAAAAAGCCTACGCAACCTTGACCATGTCTTTTTATGCTAAGTGAGTAAGCACACATATTGCCATTGCATTTCCATAAAAGACAGGATACATCAACAGTGAACAGCGTATTATGAAACGTAGAGGCTGCAGCGTTCTCACAATGTATACAACACATTGCGAAAAAGTGGGCATGTATCGCAAGAAGTGTCTAATGGTTGGTCGCTGGGTGATGATGGTGAATAGATTTTTTTGTGTGTTATTGTGAGAAACTGCGAAGTTACGCTGAGGACCCTGCCTTCGCTTCCACTTTTGGTTGAGGTTTGCAAAAGCTGGCGTATATATGTATATGTATATTATAAGCAAGCGCACGGCATATATTATCGCATGCATGCTTTTTCTATCTATAATACCCACTGCCACACATGCCGTGCGACTCCAAGTTAAATATTGATCACCCTTTGTAGTATTGTCAGTTTCAAAAAAGCGTTTTCCGTGGCTGGGCTATTACATGCATTGCGTTTGGCGTTTGGTGTGTGTAAGTCTGTACGTGGGAAAAATAAGCTTTCCAAGGGCACAGTTGTTTCATCAATATATAAAAATACATATATATGTATCTACTTCATCATTCCTTTAAAAATATTACTATATTACCGTAAAAATTTCCCGGAATACTTGTTTGTTACTGTTTTATAACTTCCTCTCTCTCTCTCTTACCGGGTTGACCTCGTGAAGGGCATACACGCGTACGCGTTCAAGTAAATAGGTTGGCCTTTGTTGCTTGGATTGGTAATGGACCAAAATAAGATATAATTAGAAAACATCCATATGGAGTACACGTCTTGTTATGAGAAAGAAGTGATAGGGAGGAATGAAAAAGAATCTCAAGACCACCACTTGATTCTACTCTGGATATATTTTTTCCTTTGTGAACTTAATACTTTGGAGTTTGGACCTTAAAAAGCAAAGGTGGACTAAAAGATAAAGAAGGATAGGATCATCACAGAGTGACTTGCGTTGTGCAGTTTGTGCCTTACGTACGTGCAGGTCGTCATCAACTAATACCACACAGGAGGACTGTAATATATAGCATAGTGGCCTAGTAGTACACTTAACTTTACCTTTCTCCTTTTGGTCGATTGGATGGAGAAAGGACGGAGTGAAGGAGAGTTGTACTATTACTCACACAGCCTTTCTCCTTGCCAGTCACACGCTACCCTAAATACATATTGTAACACCACAACACAACTCATATTTCTCTCAGTCAGTCAAGTGTTTTTACTACGGTGTGGTAGTAGTCGCTCGTAGTAAGTCTTTTCTTGTTGATGTTTGTCTAGTTGTTGTGCTGAATCGAAAGTGTCAACACACAGTTTCTCCACTTTTGCAAGAAACATTGTAGTATCAGTAACACATCAGTCAAACATCATATCATAAATTATATACAGTTGTATACGTTGTAGAATATCTTTGGAAATTTGAGACGTACGTTAGGTGTATGTATGTAGTAGGTACATACGTCTCTCCAGGTAAAAATATTTATCTTGTGACAGCCCTTCTAATGATTTAGCTGTGTTTAGTTGTCGGTGAGAAAACTTAAAACTTGAGAAAGCTTAGTTTAGTTGTCTTTGGCTCTCCGTTCTCAAAGTCAAGTTTAGCCAGTTTATATTGTAAGTGTAGCCATATGAATTATTTCATTCCAAGAAATTAGGGTTGACTTTGAGATTTGTTTGGGACGAGTCGTGTCCCAAGAATACTAAAACAGCAAAAGTTTGTGTTTGTGTAAAACTTTTCGACAGAATTTTATTTTATGAGGAATTTATTACGTCCCATGTGTATTGTATAACAGTAATGTTATTTGTAAGTGAATTTTCTGGTATAAAAATACATAATAAAGGAGTCATCATTGTCGGATTTGTTTTCTGCAATTGAATAAAGACAACTACGTCATAATTGTATTGCAAAGCATATTCTTCCCTTTTAAAACTTTCACCACGGCGTGGAATACAGGATTTTCGGAGACTTTAAGTACAATTTGCTTTCACATTGATAGACCACTTTGCTACGAGATGCATTATCATATTCGGTTCAAGCTTAGGCTTCGCTCTTTAGTGTCTGTGGGCAATTTGCCCACCACGTAGGGCACATAACTGTAAAAAAAGAGCAGTGAACAGTATTGTTATTACAGGCCCTGTATTTGTAACGTGTACCCATTATGTATTCAGTGCGATATTAAATATACATTAAGTAAGACATGATAAAAAAGTTTCCTATTGACATTACTTTATTCGATTAGAAGTGATAATTACTGTCTTTTATGAAGAATTGCGCAGAAATGCGTTGAAGTTGTTAAATTGCTTTCGCTAATGTACATTATAGTGAAAGCTGTCATACTCGAAAGTACATGTTTGAGTGATTTATTATCCATCCTGCCACCACCGGAATAGAATGGTGTTGTGGATGCATCAGCTTAAGACGAAGTAAAAGGAACAGTCATAATCCGAATTTCTTTTACACAATCATGAAGC
>JAHZNG010002134.1:0-12674 GCA_027744375.1 Orchesellides sinensis | reverse complement strand
TACTATAATTCTATGGTGTACATAATGCTTCATAAATAATTTTACGTCACCTGAATGAAGATACTGATCATGCCGAGCGGATTCGTCTCTAATTAGCTTACTTCACTAGTCTCTCATTACTTTATACGTATATGTTTTCTACTCCTAATGAGTTTTTTCATTAAAATTGTTCGAAAGGTTGTTTTAAATTATTAAAATATTATTTCAAAAAAAATCTCAAAGGTAAGTAAATAACGTTCGTTTAATGTGCATTTTTCATGTAATATTCATCACATCAAATCATTGTTTGACTAGGCCTAGGTATTAGGGAACATATCTGGCGACATAGCATCAGCAATAATAAAACAAATACATGCACTATAACCCTTGAGTACTTTCGCTTCATGTATTAAAGAATCCTTAACTGCTTGAAACTTTGCATAATATGAGTAATAATATATATTTTAATCAAACATTTGTACTAAAGACACATGGCATGATTTTCATTTAACTAGTAGCCGTCTAAAAATGACATTCTGGAAACTATGTACCAGTGCAGGCTGAAATAGAAATATAGCTCAACTCATTGGCTTGTATCATTTCACACGCGAGTCAGCAAGGAAAGAATGAATGTGATTGAAACTGTGGTTCGGTTATGTCATGCAACGAAGCATTTGTCAACGATTTTGGAATATTTGGAAAGAAGTGAATTTATTAATTAACGGGAGTAGCGAAGTTTTCTTTATACCATTAACTGACTATACAGGTAAGCCTAAAAATGGAACCCAGCTTTTAAAAGAGCTTATTTTTATAACACCTATATGCCTATCACCTACGCCCTGGTAAACGCTATTAAATTCCACAAAGTCACAAGGTTTGTTTCCACTTCATTAGTTCAGGTAAAATATGATTAATCAATTCCAAACTTGATGCTTTCCAATATCTCATTTAAGTATATGAACAAAAGAATAACTGACGGTAGCAAATTTGCAGCTGAATTAACTCAGAAAACTTGCAAAATCTCCTTTTCAGAATGCTTTCGACATACCTATTTGTGATCATTTGGAAAAAGTAAGGTCTTTAAGTCCTGTATGAATGACATGGGAAAAGTTTGCATCCTTGTCTATCATTAGGAAGTTTCGAAAACTAGTTTATTGTGTACTACTACTTTATAATCAGCCAAAATNGACATGGGAAAAGTTTGCATCCATGTCTATCATTAGGAAGTTTTGAAAACTAGTTTATTGTGTACTACTACTTTATAATCGGCCAAAATATTGTTATCATCTATGAATTCGGGATGCAACACAATTATTGCTTTTATATGTATGCATAGTATATATCTCCATAACCGTTACTTACTTTGAAAATCCGTTTTTTCATGTAATTACAGGAACTCTTATGCACGAATATTATATATATACCACACAAATTATGTATGTGTCTTACTCAAATGAGAAGCTGACGTGGCATATTATGAAATGATGCTTTACATATTAAAATTGCTACATCGATTGAATTAAGAGTAAACCATGCAAGTATATGGAACTGTTGAAACTTTATCCACAACTTTACTTTTCCTTCCCAAAAATCCAATTTCTGGAAAGACGAAATTTCCCCATGAGAGGTATGTGGGATTGAAGTGCGGTGTTTCACAGAAATTTAGGTGTGTTTGGTCAATACCATCAGTGCCTGACGATTAAAAACAAGAAGTTTCTGAAAAATACTGGAATCCATGCTTTTAGTAATGAAACAAACAACTTTTATTTAGACAGGTAATTGATTTGTGCGATAAAGTTTCAGCATCGTTTTGATCGTGTTATTAACTAAGAATAGCGGTAAAAAGTTGCATATGGATACATACGATGATTTGCAAAAGAAGGACATGTCACTGAACTATCAACGGTAATATAATGCGTGTATTTATACGTACATATTTGTTACATTGTCTGTATGAAGTCTCAATATTACCTGCCCAAAATAGTACGAGAAGAATGCATTCATTAAAATACTAAAAGGAAGGGTTTGTTAATCATGATCTTAAAAGCGATGATATGTGATTCCATAAAGAACGCATACGAGTAATGTTATGCTTTTATTCAGCTCCTTTTAAGTGCAGACTCTGTACGCACGCATATAACGATATGCTACAATAAGTATATATGTATATAATCAATATAGAGAGGTTTGTACTTCGTACTGCATTCAATGTGCTCTTTTCATAGATACAGACATATACAGACAGTTAAAAATTTAAAGAAGCCCAATCAAGGGAGTCTTGAACCTTCATCGGGCTTACCATTTTAGTCAAGCTTTATCATTACTACAAATAAGGAGTCAGGCAAAAGGAAGGATGGATTGGCTGCAAGAAATTCATAAAGGGAAAGCGTCAATCCGTTAAACTGCTTGCCAGCAGCCATTTTTGGTATGGTCTGCTTTACCTGCTGTGCATGGAGGTTATTACTTGCCAATCTTTACTCCACATCATCGTCTATTTAGCCAACAACTTCTCATTTACCAAATAAAGTACCCAGGGTTTGTCCTTTTCTTGTCTTGTGCTGTAGTAATAATGTCCCATATACTGCATTTCTTTAAAATGTTTAACGAAAGAAAACAACTTTTCTTCTTTTAAGCATTTTAACATTGAGTGAGATTTAAGTATTTTGGGGCCTAATAGTATTGTTCCTTGTAGTATTGTTACAACTATATTTGTTAAAGACATTATACTAAAATTGGAAGTTTGTTTGGGCTTAACTCTGTTTCAAAGACGAGAATTCTAAATTAATTGGAATATATGATCGTATAAACATTATGTTAATTTTTTACGTAACCACTGTTAGCTAGTTTACTTAGTAGTTCAAACCGACTCGACTGTCCCCCTCCTGTTTCTCTGTTTTTAAATTTGCTGATTGCCAGCCTATGCGTATTAGAATAATCAGTAGGTCCCTCAACTTCCACGTATGTATTCTGCCTGACTAGGTTAAGGCATATTATGAAACCATAAGCCGCAATTTGTATTTATTTGTCAATGATTTCAATGATATGTGAAGAACATTTCTTGGGAAAAAATAATTGTGGATAGTAAGTGTGGTCTTTACATTGCCATTGCCACAACAGGACAAAGTCATATTTTAAACCAAATTAATTTATATTGACCAAACTTTCTGTTTTCCCATTTGTATACCAAGCCTAATTACACGCTGTTAATTTCAACAGTTAATATTTATTTAGTCTTAGCAGTTACTACAAAGTAATGCCCAATGTGCAATCATGCAAGGCAGACAGAGCTCGACTGAGAGAGTTTCAATGGGCATAAGCAAGCTAAACATTCGCCTGTATTATTTTATGGCTTCAAAAATAACATATTATCAAAGTTTCAAAGGTTGCGTTTGCTTTACAGCCAAGAGTAAGGCAAATGCTATTGAATGTGTTACTTAAGTATTATTGGCTCACTATCCATGCACTACTTATCAGGTCCACTACGTATGTATCTACCGCAAACTATCCAACTAAGAAATGAAAATATGGTGAAGTATGCAAACTTGAAGTAGCGTTTGAATACTTTTTGAACTAAGTAAAACATTATTTATTCAGGTGCTTCCGACTTTTGAAACTTCATTTTTGCACTGGCATGGCAGTGGATTGGTTTAGACAACTCGTGCATGATTCTTCGAAAACGAAGTAAAATTGAACTTAAGTAGCATTGAAATAAAAAAGCAAATCATCGATTGATTAACAGTTCAATGTGCAATGTGTTAAATGCATTTACTCATAAAGTAAGAGGTGATTTCCCCCAACGTATGTATGTAAAAATACATTTCCACTGAAGGAAAGTGCCGTGAGCGCAAAAACAATCCATATATAAACCTATTTGTAAAACATTTCCTTGAAAGGCCAAAAACATGTCAAACAGAGACAAAAAATAATTGTCAATAAAATCCAGAAATGGCTAGATTGTGTCCCTCTCTCAGATTAACATTTAGCATTGTCGCACCAAGTTTACAACTTCTTATTATGGATAATAAACTATTAAAACTAGCAATATACATAAGCTTGGAGTCTGCATATCAGAATTAATTCCATTTGTTTAGCCTCCTAATGGTGGTTGTCTTCTTAAATTACATGCAAGACATGAGAATATCCATAGCACACATTTATAATGGAGCATGGAGCTAGAGACGACAACCAATATAATGCAAATGGAATCCTATTTGTGAACATAACAAAACATTATTTTTTAACCGATGCCCTTTTAAGGTATTGTATTAAGCATAATTTTAGGCCTTTCGAGAGCACGAACAGAATTTGCTTTGGATGCTTAAAGATGACGATAAGATTCGACCGTCGTCTTGCCATATAATGGAATTGCTTGGACTCCATAATCGGAATATACAAAATGACACACGTCTTGTAAACAATATATTACAGTACAAATACGAATGTATGTATCTTCAGTTACCCAAGACCTTAATGCCAAGAATCCAGCCATTTTTGAATTGTGTCATGTCTTAATTTAATAAAACCTTTTTGCAAAATCAACCTTAATCTTGTGTATACTCTCGTGATTGAATTCAATCAAGTAATTATGCATGATCACGCAGTAACGTTTTTAAATTAACCTAGGAGGTTAGACCAATGTCAATTACAAACGTGTTTGTTGACAAAGTCGTACATATAGAGTAAGTATGATTGTTATTACGACAAAAACCTATGAATATAATACATATTTACAGCTAGATGGAAATTTTATTGGTACACCATGCGTATGATTTGTATTTGCCAAGCCTCACAGACTTTAGGACACAAACGACCCGAATATTTACGGACGAAGAACAATCTGATGAAATATGATATGACTACATGATGACAATCATAATACTTTTAAAGCTTACTAGTGGATCAACTTTAACAAAAAAATATCTAATGTAATGTAGCGTTAAAAAGTATCAGATGGAAAGATATCATTGAATGAGACGCAGAGTTATGGTTTTGAATCTTGAGATACATGGTGCATTGTGAAAAGTCAGGATATGGAAAGTATTGCATGCTAACGAATCCTTTCGTGTCATGGTAAAAAGGTAACGCTTATGCCTACATAGAATAGCATGAAGAAATGCATCCTAAAAGTATGCATTGTTCAATTTAGGCAGCTTTGAAGCTTCTATACAGAATTGGTTCAGGATATCTTCTACAGACCCAAGCGACAACCTTTGGTCTGCTGAAGAACTTGAAGAGATCATGAAGGAACATTTGAGTTGGGGATTTTTATCAGGTAAAAGTTTTTTTTTACTTGGGCAAAATAAATGCGAGGAACTTGTACAAGTAAAGTAATAAGCAAGAGTGAAAGGGCAGAAAAAATATTGTTGTTTTTGTTGACAATTTTTTGGATGTACAGTGTATATCCTTTTAGAGATGGGTAGAGAATGGGCAGACGTTACTTGTGAAAGTAAATGCACCACTTAAATTGAGGGACGCGCAACTTGCATTTTTCATACAAAAACCTAGCCATGAATATCACAAATAATGTGGGCGATAACCATTTTGGTAAGTTATTACAAGTTTTTGAGAGGTATTGGATGGGAAATTAAAAGATACATTTGATAGAGACCATTTTGAGCTGAGTTTAACTGGTAATGTTAGTTGTTGTAAGGATCATAAAGGGGTAAGCATAAATGGGATGAAAGTTATGAAACTAAAATGTATTTGGAAATTATTAAAGAGATTTCTAGGTTTGTAAAGAGTGTTAGCAGATTGTATATGAATTGTTACAATGTGAAGCTTTATCGGTGCAATAACTAAAATTTCTTAGTGAAAGCGTTATAAAATTGTGGCATATTTATGGCATTGTGCTATGATGGAAGTTGCTAATGTTTGACAATAATTTTTGATTTAGGTGGGGAGGCAAATTCAGTTGGAAGTGTTTCCCGATCTGGAAGAATACGCAAGAAAAATTCATTACTTGCGGACTATGACTCACCGGATGTGATTGAAACGGCGAGGAGAAAATCAGAAAAGGCTCATAAGAATAAAAAGGTATTTAAATATTGATACCTATGAATGATTTATTGAATTTATTCAGACATATATAACATAAAGGTCACAGTAAATGTGAAACAAATGTTAATTTGAAGTTGGATATGTGTTTAGGATGGAAGTATCAGATCTCATGTGAAATCTCGTATGAAAGGAAGAAGACATAGTTATGGATTGTCACTGAGTCAGAGTGATTACCATGATGGTAGCTCATCTAATGATTTCTATAACCATTCGGACTCATACGGTGGGCTTAACATAACACATGAAGCGTATGATGACGTCCCGGATATTGCAGCTGAAGAGATTATTGATGAAGGTCTTTTGGAAGAGGAGGATGGGGCAACGGAGTTGTCAGATAGCCTTGATATTGGGAAAGCGCATTTGAAATCTCAAGCGCAGTCTACTTACATGATGGAAAAGTCCTTTGAAAAGCATCGTAAACTTCCAGTCAATATTATGGGTGTAAAGAAAAAGGCCACCAGAAAAGACAAAGGGGTTAGAAGCTATGATTATGATTTTAATTTTGCGGATATTGTATGGGGATTATTGGTTATATTGTATTATATGTTAACAGAGCCCTCGAGTCACAGCTTATATGTTATGGGCAAGGGAGCAAAGAGCGAACTTTGCCAAAAAGTATCCAAATATGGACTTTACGTCACTATCAAAAAAACTTAGCGACCTTTGGTCCACAGTTCCTCAGAATCATAAAAAGATGTGGAAAACAAAGGCTGCAAAAATCATGAGAAAAAATGCGCATGGAGCTGAAAATATAAAGAATTCTGGTGGCCCTAGTTTAATTCTAGCCAGAAAGTCGGTACCGTTGATACCCCAACGAAAAGGCATGAAAAATACAACCCCCCAACAAGTTTATATACCAAAGCGACCTCCTGGAAGACCTAAGAAAGCATTTCCGGTAATGTCGACTGCTTCATCTGAACTAAGATTGGTGTCATTAGCTGCAAAACCTGGGACGTCTTCAAAAAGTTATATTTACAATAATAATACTACAAGCACACTGCAGCTAGGAGGTAGAGCGGCATCTTATAAAGTAGCAACCACAACTAGTACGGTCACAAGTATAGCTCCTGGTCCAAGCTTAACTTCTGTCGTCGATGAAGAAAGGTGCGCTGACATATATCTCTCTCAGCCAAACTTTAAGTTTTTCCTCAATATTTTATAACAGCCTATAATAATATTAAATATAAAACTCAGTTTGTCCAATATAAAAAAGAAAACCTATTACTGTATTTTTTAAATAACAGAACACAGCCAGCCTACCAATTTCAAGTCACTGGTACTGATCCTCTGGATGTTGCAGCCCATTTGAGTCTATTAGGAGAATCAATGACAAAAATGGGCCAGCAGTTACAAAACGCTCAGGTATGCTTCATTGTTGTAGTATATAATTTGTACATAACATCATTTCGTGTACAATTTTTTTTAAATTTTATCTTTTCAAATTTAGTGCCAGCCTAATGAGAGTCTTTCAGTCCTTCTCGATTCCCTTTTATGCTCAGTCGGACCTTTGCTTTGTTTAACCCAGAAAGTACCAGAATTGGATTGCATTCCTGAAAGTCAACTTAAACGCATTTTGAACAACTTGGATTACGCCATGCCTGGTCTTTAAAACTTTATATACGCCATGAATATTACTAGTCTATCTATATTATTCGCACTATTTTAAGACAATATAATGTAAACAATATATTATACTATTGTGTTGAATTCCTAAGAATCCTATGAATTACGCAAAATGCTTTCACTTAATTGATGCAATACTTGTAATCGTTAGTATTTAATTAAATATTTTTTGTTAGTAAAACTTAAAACTTGTAGTTTCCATCAGTTGAGTTTTAAAGCATAAAACGGTGTGAAAGATTTCTGAACTCTTAGATGTGAAAGAAAGATGTGAAATTTTAAACTTTTACGGTTACTCGTGTTTTTCAAATTAACAAGGAAGTGCATTGTGCATAGAATCAACTTTTGCCTATTTTAGTATATAGATTTCATATATTTCGTCATTCCATCACATATATTCCATACAATGGGCAATATATTTGCTTGAAACTTGTATAAAAGAGAAATTTTCCAGATAAAAAATGCATCTTATTCATTTCATTACATGTCTGTGTGCTTACACCGACTCAATGAACGATATTTAGTTTGCATTACATACATACTACAATAATATGTTTGATAGGTATAAAGCATCAAATAAGGAGTTGTAGACACAAGCCAATGAGCAGAAAGTAAAAGCCATATAATAAAACAGAAAATTCAGCAAGATCCGTTAAAAGAATGTGAGAAAGTAAATAAAAAAGGTAGCGCAGCTGTGAGCTCTCGTTTCCTATACTTTTTTTATTACATATTGTGTTTACTTCTTTTGCAGACTATAAATGCATACATATGAATTCGCCCAGAGTCCAAGAAGAAACTATATAGCTCGTGCATGGTTGATGACGATGCAAATCTGTTGCTGCCTTCCCACTCAATAATAGGACCAGAGCGAACGAGTTTTTAATCTTCATCAATAAAAATCCCTTTTTATACAAAAGAATTGGCAGTCCACCAGTGTCTGTTTTTTACCTATGCGAGCATTACGTGGATTCAACTTTTTTAAAGAATTCCTTTCACACAACGAAAATTTTTGTACTTATTTAGCAAATTATCTCAGCTCATGGAGCTCTTTTTTACTTTTATGCATCCATTCCATTCTTGTCCTTCTGGCATCTTGAAAAGCATCCAATTTAAAATAAGATGACAAAAGAGAAAGCATACATACAGAGTTCCTAACTCACCCAGCATATTATATCTAATAGCCAGCAAATTTTTATGCATCCATTCCATTCTTGTCCTTCTGGCATCTTGAAAAGCATCCAATTTAAAATAAGATGACAAAAGAGAAAGCATACATACAGAGTTCCTAACTCACCCAGCATATTATGTCTAATAGCCAGCAAACAGGCTGCTCTCTGGTTTTTTACTATAGTATAAAAAATACAATACTTTTTTATCTTCTTTCTCTACTTTCATCTATGAAAGGATAAAATACGTTGGTGTAGGGCAAAAGCCGGGTTAAAATTGGAAGCTTCTTTCCCACTTCTAAAAGAAAAAAAAAGTAATGCATGCACCTACTACTTCTTCTTCACTCCCTCACTTCAGTAATATCCAGAAGAGATCCAAGGCAAGTGCTTTGAATCGCCATGAGCGTCAAATTGAAACTCACTTTTTAGAACTCCTTTTCCACGTTTTGAACTCAAATACAGTCAACAGTGGAGGATCTAGTTTTGTATGTAATCTACTATACATTTGAGAATAAGAATGTGCTTTTTTGTATATATGGCTTTCCAATTGCCGTCTCTGTTAAGTTTCTACGTTCTCTCCTATCCGGAGATGCTTTTATTAGTTCCGGTGAAGGCATGGGAATAGTAGGAGAAGGAAAATGAATGAGAAACTCAAGAAGCTGGCTTTACTCCGATTCGGTGGTGGTAGCTGTGTAGTTCACAGGGCAAATTGCAAGGAAACGACTGAAAAAGTCAGTGGGCTTCAATAAAATGTAATATTGCCTCAGCCTCTTCGTCACATGCCGGAATGCTCAACAAAACAGAGCAGTAAGAGATCGGAGAAGTAAAATAAGCGCGTTAAAAAATATGCATGCTGTATTACTATAATGTGCTCCTTTCTCTCTCTCTCTCATCCGAGATGTGAAATACTAACTGTGAGAGTATCGCGATGGAGGAGAAGTGGTGGGAGAGGCGGCAGGGTAGCTAAAGTGCGCTTTTCTAGCATAATATCCTTTGAAGTTCCTGTGCATGTAACATGTATGCATGAAAGTTTGTAAACTATCTGTACTATATCAATTTCCAAACCAACTATAACAGAAATGTATCGAATATTGCATTCACAAGAGGCGGGTATAGTTGTATAAGCATGTCGTATTTATGTATATGTCTGTAAGGCATTTTTCTTCTTTTAGTTCTCTCAAATGTGCGAAGGCTTTTCACTTATTTCCCATCCCTCATGTACACATTTTGGCATAAGCAGTTGTGTGTGTATATCTATGAGAGCGTGTTGTTGTGGAAGCTTGATTTTTATATGATGATGAAGGATGATGTGGGTGCCGGAAGGAATAGAGAAGGCAATGGTATAAGTTGTTGAAATAGTGTGTAAACGAAAAGGAAAGGAGAGACTAGAAGAGAAGACGGGAATGTGAAAATAGGGATTTTAGTCTGAGCGAGAGCAGAAGAGTCCGGAATTTTATTCTCAAGATAGAATTTCGATCGTAGACTGGTTGGCTCAACACAACTCATACTCTCCAACTCACTCAGAGCCAGTTCTTCCAGTCCAGCGGAGGCTTATCCCGTCGGGTTTCCCCAGCAAACCGAGAAGTAGTGGTGGTTGATGGTAGTGGTTTGCTACCACGAATGGTAAAAAAAGTAGAATGGAAGTATGAAGTACATAGACTGACTGATCGTAATATACAGACGAAGAGCGAGCGAGTGAGGTGCACATTACGTTACATGCCGAAGAATACACAGAAAGTAGAGAGAAGGAAGTTTAACATGGACTGAGATGGGAAAAGCTCTCAAAGTACTCCTACTACATGGGGAGACAGTAATATAATATAGTATTGGTAGGCGAGCAGTAGACACCTCTGGTAGGAGCAACAACAGAAGAACAGAGAGAAACTCTGTTGGATTTGGCATGGGTTGCGTGCTGTGTGTTAACAGTCGTACTTTCGTGGTGGCTGTCTGCTAAGAAAGGGACTCTCTCTCTTTGGTGAAAGCCTCAAGTTCGTCAAGCGCCTGCGACCTGAGAGTGGGTCACGGGAGCGCAAGTCTTGCCCCATCCATGTCTTCGCCATTCTAATTCACCTGCAGTGTAAATCGATTCGCTCTCTCCTTATACTGCACAATTGGGTCCACTTTGAGGTAAGTTTGTTTTCTAAATAAAACGGCTATTTCTTCTGGAATTTCTCTACTTCCGATCTTTTTTCCTCGCCGAGCACTATACTATAACTAAGAGTGAAAGCAAAGCTATGTGCATAACATGTACAAAGCAGCAGCTTAAAGAAGTAATACAAGAAGTTTGAAAATTTTTTGACGTTCCACTCCCCTCTTCCTCTTCTTGTCATCCGGAAGAAAGTCGCACATTCTTGTGTGCATACTCATATACTCATTCTTACAAAACATTGAGCGTAAAAAATGAAAAGCGAGTAAGAGAGAGAGAGAAAAGATAAAAGAGCGTGTGTGTATGTTGTTTGGAAAGAGGAGAAAGAGAGAGATGGAAGAGAGGGTCACATAATATATTAGTTTATGAACTCGGTGAGCATTATGGCTTTCTAGGGAGATACCACTTTTGCTCGCATACACTAATACATACATTGTACTTACACCAAATAACAACAGGAGCAATAGAAAATAGGATAAGTTGTTGAACTAAGAATTGTAGTAGCTGAAGCAGTAGCTGTGGAGCTAAAGCTAAAGCTTACGGCTTACGAGTGTATGTATATTTTTTCTTTACTGCCTAGCGGCTGGAACTAAAACAACTTACACTGTATTGTGTTGAATGTGGTATTGTGTTATTGTGTGCTCTGTCTATCTATAACCTGGTCTACCTCTTGTGTTATCAGGGCCTATCAATCTTTCCATCTCTCGTCTTGTCTATCTCTGTCAATCTGCAATATCTACATCATTCTTCTTCATTTCCGTTTTTTATATATTGTATTAGTTAGTCATTACATGAACTCGTTTACATTTACTTACAAAAATATTGCGTAACCACTCAGAAATATAAACGGAAAATAAATTCTCAGTCTGCTGCTTTCTTCAAACATGAATATAATATACATACTTTGGATACAAAGATAAACTCGATACACACGAAAGTAAATAATGATTGTCCTTTCTAACCATCATCAAAATATAATATACCTAAACAAAACTCCTTTATTCTACTAGTATTCTTCATACTACTAAAATAACAGCTTGTTATCAAGTCATACTAAAGTGAGTTTTGTGAAGTGTTTTCTCTGGGGGAAGTCAGTTCAGCATTTCACTTCAATGTCTGGTAAATAAACTAAATTGTTTAGAAAGTACATGCCGAAAATGGACCCAGTACTTTATTAGATTCGTGTATGACAAACAGCCTTGTTTAATGGAGCTACTACATACAAAACAGGACATGAAGTAGTAATCTTTATGGGTGCCCAATGTTAATAATAAAAAACTTAGACAACACACACGGTAGCAACAAATTGTTCGTAGTAATGATTAGGCCGCTTTCACCAACTTCTTCCACATAATATCGGTAAAAGGGGAATGGTGAAAGCAACTATTGTTTTCCAAGTTACATGATATGATATACATATACAAGTTTCTCTGTCTACATAAAACAGAAAAGTAATTATGAATCAACGGAAGTAACTCAACTATACAATGTATTATTATACCATAAAATCTAATAATATGCATACGTAAAACATGGTGAGTGGGAGTACATCGTTTTGGCCCAAGTGAAAGTGAATAAAAATGCAGAATTTACTACATTCATAAAAGCAGTGCTCATGCGGGAGACTTACTTTCATCATTATCACTACTACTGCTGCTGCTACCATTATCACCGTCCTTCCTATAAAAACAACAGAGTCTATACTT
>JAHZNG010002133.1:0-24767 GCA_027744375.1 Orchesellides sinensis | reverse complement strand
TAGCCATTTGTTTTTTGCAGCATTAAACAGGAAAACGAATGAAAAATTAGTAAACTCCAACAAAGTATGCGAATCGCTTACAAGTTAGTTTTTACAATGGAGTTACTACAGGAGTTTATGTACGTTAGAATGGGTATACTATAGAAAATATAATTTATGATAGCATATTTTTCTAGGAACTTAATTATTATGTAACAGCAGCAGCTATTTTATGACATTTACGATCCGACAAACATTCTCTCCAGTTCAACTTTAGCTACATGATCTATTGTCCTATTATTCATATTTACAGAGACGTTCCAGGCTACAGCATTTAATTTTTTATAGATGTCAAATGTAAATTAGATCCTATTTTACGAAAGACGAACAGGATTTTGTTAAAATCATAGAAGAATATATAAGCCATAACGTTATAGAACTATTTCTGTAGGAAAGTTAAATAGAAGTCTCAAAAGGTTCTTCGACTTCCCGTGGCGCTCTGCTAGGGTCTCCCACAAGCTACTCCCGTCCACTTGCCTTTCTAGTCACAGGTCCGGTTGAAGTTGTTCCTTGTTTGTATAGGTGGTGTTCTAATCCGTTCGTTCTTATCCTGGATTTCACTTGATCTCCTTTTACCCTTTCATTTTCTCTGAGATGCATTGCGATGCTTTTTGTATAAATAGGTGCTATTGTGAAGGGTGTAAAATGCACTTTGTGTAAAATCGACTGTGGATTGTGTTTCATAACTGCGTGGTGAAAGAGTAAATTTTATGCTGATTTATATTGAGTAATTTTATAATTGATTTACCGATTAAAAATAGCTGCATGATTAACAATGGATATCCCGCGAGTTAAAAACTTAGCTGTTTGTTAGAATTTAAAAAAAAAATTACACAAGAGATTACACAAAAAATGCACAGATTACATGAAGGTACACAACACGATTAAGTAAAGCAGTGATATGGTTCGTTCATCAACACATCTGCAGCTAAATCTAAATATATTCTGATTTTTTATTTTTCAGCAGGATATATATACGCCCATAACCCAATAATATCCTACGATTTAAATTGTTTCCAGTATGGAATCTATTCAGGTTGTAACATCTAAAAATTTGTAGTAATGAGTAATGACCAAAGAAAGAAAGAAAGAAAGGTGAATTTCAATAATATCTTACCTCTGTCAAATCTAGTAGTCTGTATGATACTTCAGTACCTTAAACGTTTTTAAATAAATGAAATCAAGCCTCGGTATAAGACAAACACGTGAGCCTCAATGACAGGTAACTTTGTTAAAGATGATATCAAAAATGTTATAAAGCACTCGTGTCCATTATCTGCGTTATGATGTTACGCGATTAAATCAATGTTAATTTTAAATTTACATAATTAATGATTAAATATACGTACTAATTAGAAACTTAATTTCAACAAAATAAATATTTAAGCAACATTTAATGGTAAAAGCAATATGTGATTTGATAACGATAGACTACAAATGCATCCAATGCTTTATGGGTATTTGCAGAGCAGCATAACCCAATGTGCATTACGTTCTGTACGTCTCTAATAATATCTTACATAAAGTATTCTTTGTTACACATTAAACAAGGCGATAAGGCGATTATATTTGTAACGCATCCCATTTTATACACTGAGCCGTAAACGAATCTTTTCCACTTTTTGATATTGCTCTTTAGATTTACCCACGAATACAAAAGATACATACGTAGCGCTCTGCCAGTCCAATAAACGTAGAAACTTTTATGATACAAAGTTTGTTTGTATTTATTTTCTATTTTGTTGCTGCATTTTATTCTAACAATATCTATGATGCCACACATGTACCCTCCATCATCACACAAATGCACTTCTTCTCTCATGCATTCCTTCATATTTTCTAGTGATCTATAGTAAAAAAAAGGAGAGTAAAGCAAAAGGATTCATCGTTTCTTCGAAAAATGAAGAGAATTACAAGCTAAAGTGGTAATATTACGCATATCCTGATCATCATCGAAATACAAGAGAAGTAGTTGGTGTTTGAGCTTGCTTATGGCAGTACAAAGCACATCACATCATGAAAGAAAGCTAAAGTGACATAGAACAACTAGTACAAAACTCCAAGCTCACACGACGTTGTTGAGCTGGTGTTGTGTAGGGATATAGGAATATTGCATTGCTATGCACTCTGAATTCATGCTCTTTTTTAGTATAGAATCAACACAAGAGAGTTCCCCTTTGAGCCCGGTCAGTCAGTCGGTTGGGATCATTACAAGAGCAAAGAGCCCAAAAGCAGCTCACATTTGTCCCTTTTTGTTTAAAAAAGGCATTTTCTCTTTACAAGGTTAGGGTATTTCTTTACATACGTATAATACCGTAGTGTATGTAGCTGTTTAATACATTGATTTGCTTATTGTTATGATTTGTGCATTGGAATTTATATATTGACAGGTTTGAGGTGTATGTCATAAACACACACATACAATCTCAGAAATAGTCTTCGTGACGAAATCATAAAAACTTTTTTAACGTTTTATTGTACCAATCCATATATACCTTTATTGATTGTCATGTGAGAATTTTAGTGGTATTTATAGCTTGTCATTAGTGCTGTCTTCAGGAAGTATATAGTAAATACGTTTTCGTAAATGTCAAGGATAATTGCTTTATTGTACGTGCTCCTGTTTTATTTTTGTGAACCCTTTTTCAGTTCAAAAGTGATTTTGTTTGGAGCGGATTGTTTAGCTCGCTATGATTGTTTAGTTTATTGTTGACAACTTTCGATTTCCTTTATTTTGGTTTTGTTGATTGACAAGTGTTGTAAATGTTAATTTAATAATTGTGGTTGTGATTTTGCCTTGTTTTATTCATGGATCATCCTTACAAGCATCAGTTTAGTGTGACGTTTTTTTACTCATCTTTGTTTCGGTTTGCCCGGACGTAACATAATGCCATGTGCGTGTGTTTTGTTTCCGCTATGTTTACACTTAAAACAACGGGATGATTCCATGTAGATGATAGATACTATCTTGGGATACTATTTTAATTTGTATTTGATAGACAATTCTGATGTCAGATAAATATCATTACGGATTTTTTTAGTTTGCATGTGTCAACGCGAGTAGTGTTTTTTCACTTTACCTGGATATTTCCATGCAAGTATATCAATTAGTTCATTCGCTTTTATACTGATTTCTTTTGCTTATTATTACTTTTTAGCAATAGCTTGAGAAAAATTTGAATATCTATTTTTAGATCAGCTAAAGTAAGCTTTTTTCTAACGCGAAATTACTCTGTATTTTATATGCTCTCAAGTTTTTCAAGGATTTTTCCAAACAATGTTTGATCTAATATTAAACTCATGTTTATTAATTGTGTTAACGAAGATCCTCGGAGGAAAGTCAGACATTAGTTGAAATCCAACTTGGAAGGAAAGTAAAAATAATACCTTGCGATCTACGGATTTAAATAGCATGTTGGATTTCCTTGTGGGATAATCAGAAAAGTTTTTCTTTGCAGGTAAGCAGTACAGTCGTTTTATATTTTGTATTAAAGCTTTAAGCTCTACCTGTATGTTCTGGACACATGCACATACCCACAATCTTACTAAGGAATCAAATGATTTGGTTTTAATGCATAATTTGAAAATATTTTCGATAAGGCTAAAATTAGTTTGTAAATGTAATTCTAATCATGGCATGACATTTTAGCTCTTTGGTTATCCTCATAATTCATAATTAGCGTATCATTGCCATTGATGTCATTTCATAGGGTCCGTTTATCATGCTAACGTTTTGCAGATATCTTCCCAATCGTAATTTGATTTTTTAGCCCTGTATATGCGTTTACATTATGCTGTTAATCCTTTAAAAATGCATTAAATTAAATATGAAAAAGTTGACTGCATGAATATTTTATTAACTTTTTCTTGCGAACAGCATACACAATAACAACACAATATTCTTTTATTATTTTATAAAGTTTTATTCAAGAGTCTCAAGTTACCTGTAGACAAAATGCAGTCTAAGATACCTTCGGAGGCAATAAGGCATAAATTGTTAATGTTGGGCCACCCTTGTAGTAACCTAATTACGATTCATTATAAATAAAACCATTCCTCAAGTATAAATTATCAATACCTCTGCCCATTACACTTTAGTAAAAATATTGCAAATGAGGTGTGCATACGTTAGCATGAATATTACAATATTTAATAGTTGCCATCATTCATGAATGCATTATTACATATTTGCTGTAAATTAGCGATCAAGAAAGGGTGAAACAAATTTGCGTACTACTTACTTAGATTATTACCAGCTTCGTGGCGATGCCATGCATTATCTTATCAAACAAGATAAAAATTTATAATCATTTGCATCTTCTTCAGAAATGATTTGCGAAGGATTGATTCACGAACATGTAATTATTATTATGTAGAAGAAAAAATACTGTATCACCTACTTACAACGTGCATATATAATCATCGAGTCCCTGTCATACCATTATATAGCAGGTTGATGGGTACACACAATGTATTGTTTAGTTATGGATAGACACAAAAAGATTCTTTTACCTTAGCTTTGTTGCATATCAAGTACAGCGTCAACCGCTCTTCAGCTTTGAGTAACAAGTCAAGGATGCATCCATGAAAAATGTGAAAAAGCCTACAAGCGATCATGCCATTTTGCATTACTATAAATCTTAACCTGACGTAACTCTGATATTCAATACTTGGGATGGATTTAACTTTGTTACAGAAAGAAGTAGAATCATACTTAAACCCTTTCAGTTTGCCATTTTTTGATTACTCATTCATATTTTACCTTTTTTTATTTTCAAGCCTTAAGAAATAACTTGTAATGAAATAGATTTGTCTTAATCTTGATTACTATTGAGTGAGCAAGTTGGGAAAAGTATTAGCCTGTGAGCTCCGCACAGGATACGAAACAGGAAAGGGTAGTAGGGGGAGCTGAGAGGTAGACGGATTAATGGTGATAGGTGTCTTGGTGTATTGAAGATGAAGCCGGAGTTGTTTCGATTTATGTTTATGCATTAAGTAATAAATACCAAGCTGTTTCATATATATTTAAGTTACAAATTAATTTTTTAAATCACAACATATTTCATTCTTCCATTAAATTTCAAACAGACTACAAAATACTGTATTAAATTAGCAAAGTATGATGAAATATAAAATAAATTCTATCAATGAATATTCTACACTAATTTACTTGATTTTAAAATACATTAAGTTGAAATTCAATTAACGAAACATGTTATACGTACACAATTTAAAAACAGGATTTACTAAACGCTAAAATATATTTATTTTGCAAGATTCATACATAAACGGGTGGAAGTAACGCATAAAAATAACAACAGACATGACACATGTGAACTTTCAGATAAAATACCGATATCAGGATATGCGTGCGTTTGGTGTTGCTTGTAACATGCGTATAAAAATCAGGAGCATTCATTTCAATACATATTCATGCTGAGTCTGGTCTGCGCATGGAGGAGGAACATAGCATTTCATTACAAATCCTCCTATTATATTGGGAGCTCCCTATATTTATACATTTTTTACCTTTTTACGTACAAGTTTGTGAGAAGAAGAGCAAGAAACCACAAAAGCAAAGTAAAAACATAACGTGTCGCACATGCACCAAAAGAACGTTCAGCTTTGTTGTAATAAAAGATGTAATAAAATGCGTGCATGTTTGATATGCCTACATCTACATCCTCCAAAATCCATACATTCATTAATAACAAACTACATAATGTTTTTCAATATGGTCTATGAGGAAATAAATATTTTTTTTGCTCTTCGTTTGGCAACTGTTGAAATAGATCTGTTGGTTTTGAGTGCATTTTTATGTCATGATTTTAAACAGATAACTCATGCAAATGGCTCATCGTCTTTACTGCTTACTCGAAAGTTTAAAAAATATAGGTTTCATGCTGTATATAAAAAAGAAGAGGATGTGAAAAGGGCAATTAATATAATGGCTTAACTACTTGTTAATGTTACTTCGAACTGTGTAGAACTGAAATTTAATACCTAGTGTTGAGTGAACCTAAAGCTATTTTGATGAAAAATCATTATGAAATATTAATGGCAGTAAAACACCTGAAACAAAGTTTCAACATCCTGTTTAAATAGGCGTAAACTTCTCATTTGTAACATTTATATTCATATTATACAGGGATGTAATAAAACCATATTATAACTTAAACGATAGTTTTTAAAGAACATGAGCTTTTGTTTAATCGAATTTCTTATAAACCAGCACTTTCCCGAAGTTGTTTGCTTCATAATTTGATTTAATTTTATCACACGTGTAAATTTAAATTGGACTACATCCATACTTACATCCGCCTCTCTTAAAATATAAAAGGAATTGCATTGACTATGCCATACATTGTCATATAACTGTTTATAAAACTTGTGGAACTTAAACTAACTTTCATTTGCAAGTATAGATCTATAGATTATTTTTGCGCAACAATTTGTTTAATAAACATTGAATTTACATAGGTATGTACTTTGCTCAATTCTTGGAATACAAAATGGATTGTTTCATGAAAACAGAATTTATCCCATAATAAAAGTAACATTAGCACAAAAATTAGGACAAATAACTAAAAGTAAGACCAGGTATTTTTGCTTTTCTAGGTACCTACATTAATTACTGTTTTGTAAGCTACACCATGAGGTGTTTTTATGTTACCAGTGCTCTTGTAATAATCCATTTATACCCCAATTTCATTTAATTTTTTGGATTACCCACCCACGGGGAACAGCATGGTGCTGGGTGGAGCTCATGAATCAATTAGGTGGCGCAATGCACAATACTAGTAAACATAAATTATAATAGTATTAGTTTAGTACTTATTCAAATTATTCTAGCTTGCATTAACTTACTAAGTTAAATGTAAAAATGGCTGCTAAGTTCGTTTTATACGTATATGATGTACATATTATAGACATCCTTAAAACCAAATGAAATACATATAAGAAAAAAAGATATTGTTATAACATACATATAACTTACAAACAGAAACATATACCTGCAAAAAACACCCAGCATGACCTGCGTCATATGAACGCAACACTAATACAGGTACTTAATTAGAGTTATCTTTTTTATTGCTACACTCACAATGTGAGTATTACCATCATTACCATTAAGACTATAATCATGCATGTTTTCCTACTACTTTTTCCTAACATAAAGGCAATGAAGCTCTGCTAATAGTAGCACGTCGAAGTAAGTTCATCATTATGATGACGAGTTACAATTTTTATTGCTCATGTTTATTCGCCATACTTTTTCCAGTTTTTCATACAAGGTTAGGCTTTTAATATAACATATTATCAGTATAGTATGTATACTATACATATCTGGATCCTTACGTATTAAATTAAATTTCCTATTACACATCTGTACTAACACAACGTACCTATGCTATCTAAACAAACCAACAGAGAATGCAGTATAAAAATCTATGATCTCTTCAAACAACATTATAATTACTCACCTAATATATAACATTCTACTTCATTTGACAATTTTAATCTATTCTTCTTAATTAAAAACTCTTGTTGAATGACCACAACATTTTTCATATCATGCATCATGGACAACTTTTTGCCGTATGGCTGCAATGCAAGATCTGAAACATTAATTAAAAAGAATATTATCATTATTTTTTAGATAGGAAGTTTTGACTACATGTCTAGTGTGCATTTATCATCGCGTTGATTTGTATTTTTTTCCTTACGTAATATTCCAAGATATGTACCAATATATTGTTTCATTTTGTCTTCCAGGATTGAACAGCGACTCAACTTTTCCTTACGCGATCGATCACACGGACTATTCCACAAGCTTTATAGATATCCCCCTAAAATCATTCATTAAAATTTGAATTATTAACTCAGCATAGGGATTAGACTTATAACCAAATCAGTCGACAATTTTATTAACTTTTCAGAAACATATTATACCAAAGAATATTTACAATCATTTTTCTACCATTTCAATCAGAAACAATAGAGAATTTTCATATAAGAGTTTGTTCAGCTAAAATTCAATCTTAGAATACCTTTTTATTCAGTGATTTAACACTTCTTTGATTAAAAATCTTTCCCTGTAACAATATTCAAGCTGAATTCGTTAGGGAACCCAGAAAGCTCTTCTTTGTCTGCTGGAACCTCTGCAGCGTCACCATCCTTATCCTCAAGATATCATACACCTTTTATTATAAAAATCATGCATAAATTAATTACAACATCCAACTTGAATCCCAAGAAAGAATTGATTTTCAAAGTGTTAGTTGCATATATACTCTTTCAAAGGACATTTTCACTGCAGTCATAATTAAATTGTAGCATCTACTTCAAAAGCCTATACATTCTAACGGCAGTTTTTTTAACTTGAGTTAAGCTAGCTTTTTTTGCTCTAGTTTGATTACTGCTCACACAGAAATTAACATGACAGATTTAAAGCCTCCATGTGAAGACTCGATATAGATCTAATTCCGCATGCCGTCCTAAAAATAAATGGTTATGGGAAAAGTCGTCAAGACGTAGCTCGTAGCGTGTACACTCATACAACCCAATTTCCATTACTTTTCTATACATGCTGACGCTTCCGTTCGTTTCATTCATCGACTAAACTATTATAAAGGAAAAGATATCAAGTTAAATGTGAGGATAAATTCACCATTCTGAAAGAATGACACACCCTATAATACTCATAATAAGTGAGAGTTTTCTACTTTCTTCAGAGCTCTGTATACCCAAGCTTCTTTTTTTTCGTTAGGGCTTTTGAGACGTGCTTCTCTCCCTTATATGCTTCTTCTCCTCTTCTCATAGAGCCCAATATTATAGTCCCAATGACACCATATACAACTCCGTTATATAGTGTTACTGCCGCACTTTCATTTTCATCTGTGGAAAGCGAGCTCTCCAGCATCATCATCATCACTGCCGAATGTACAGAGTGGAGTATATGGAGGAGCAGAAGAGGCAGAGAGCAGTAACAGTAGCACAATCACCAGCCATTCTATTACTAATACACAATAATGATACTTATGGACTACTTGTACTACGTATAATAACACTCGTCATTCCAGAGCGGAGCTTGCTTTTTTCCAGTGTATTTATACAATATACACACACCTCCTTCTCCAGCTTGGTTCTTTTTTTTAGGGTATTAGTAAATGTGTATGTGTGGAGGATATTATGTTGCATAAATGTACCTATAGAAAATATAGTACTGGTACTAGAGAGCACTAAAAATAATAATAGTAATTCTGAAGCTGGAGTAATGCCCGAGAAAGTAAATGGCCCCTTTTCTAGAGAGTGTAGTGCTGCTCGTAAGTACTTCTAAAGGATGCTTTCAGTAGGAGCTTTTTATATGGCAGTTTTGATGATGCTTTTGCATCACCGTAAAATAGCTTGGAAAAATGCGTTCCAGCATTTGCTACCATTACACTTTCCACCACCATACACCAAACCATTGTATAGCGTCAGTAGTGAAAACCATCATCATATCGTAGTAGTCATCATATATAGTTCTAAAGGATTCTCTCTCTCTCTCTTCCAGTGTTTTTCTCAACTCTCCACAGAATTTAGAATCACAAAGAATGAGTGGTGCGGATGATGATGATGGTGGTGGAGGAGCTGCTGCTACATTGCATTTCATAGCAATATTCATAGTTCACACTGGCAATAGCCATGGGAAAATGGCAGTAGTTGTCGCCGTTAGTATGGCAGTATTCTCTTGTGCACTGAACACAGTATCTGCCGAGACAAACATAGTTTTCACTGGTACTGGAGATCCGGCTAGTGCTTCTATAATATTTATAAATGGACTGCCATCAGTGGTAAATAACTTGAGAAAATTAGGTTTTCCCTTATAATTTTGAATAGTCTTTATGATTATGACGAGTACTTCAAATAGCTGTGTGCTAGTGCTAGCAAAAATATCATGCCGTAGTCGTTTTATGTACATATATATACGTGTGGGGAGCATCATCACGACACTATGCATGCCTTTTTGAAAGTGTTCATGCTACATAAAAGAACATTATATCCGTACATGTTTCCATATTCCAAATAGTTATACAGAAAGGAGCAATCCAATCCTCTTTCACTGTGTCCGCTCTGGAACATAAGATATCTCTTTTGAAATAGTCTAGATAGGCACTTCTTTTTGGTAATTTTTAGTAACAGAGGCAAAAAATGGGGATGCTTAGTTTTTGACGCAATGTTATTCAGTAAAGCTTGCCCTGGTTGGTTGGTGATGATGGTGGCTCTGCTGCGCTGTTATCTTATCTTAGGAAATGAAGGCACCAAGAAGGCCGTTTCATTACACTTTATTATACATATTATACGGTGCTACAAAACATTACTAATGTATATATATGGCTATCTTTCGAAACAGTTCGGCTACTATACAGTTTCTCTGCGTCTCAATAATTTGTCACTCTCGCGCTGTACTCTTTGATACTGTTTGTAATGGTAGCGACAGAAGTTTCCCTGTTGACGTTTCCCCTGCTATAATACTTCATACAAGAGATTATTACGCTAGTTCCATGCAAATATAATGTACATTAAACGTAATGTGATGATATGCATACAAACGTCAAATATATTCATGTGTATATGGGGCTATAACTCTAAAAAGCAACAACAGCAACGTAGACACATTCTTGTATAATATGGTAAGCATCTTTAAGTATGTTTTTGTCGGCAAACGTGAGTCGTTCCAAAGTTGATTAAGCAAAGGAATATTATTTTACCGTTGCATAAACTTTCTCACCAGGGTGCCCAAGGAGAAAAGGGAAAATTAGCAGTTGTAGATAGATAAAGCATGAGCAAAACTCTATTTTGTACAAAAATTATGAAGTACGAAGCGACTGGAAAATTCGGTGATGAGTCAAAATGGGCTAAATGTTTGTAATATACATATATATGTAGGCACTTTTGCAAGAAGAAAATTTCTGTAGAGGACTGATGTGTATTGGATATTTTTCATCATTTTATAGCTCCCTCAAGGAGGGGCTTCCATTGGACATTGCTTGGAAGTAAATCAAGTGAAATCATCTCAAAATATTTTATCCCAGTGTGGCTTTAACTTCCTGTCCGAAATCCTCCTGTCGTGAGAGAAAGAATTATATTTAAACATTCGCAAGTTCAAAAGAGCGCCCATATACATACACACACCATTATTGTGTGTTTTACTGTTGAGAGATGGATCCCTGCTGTGTTGAAATGCTACAGATCTCGTTTTCTTTTTGCCACGGCATTTTTATGTTTTATGCTAAACTACATCATTCGTTCAACAAAAAAGTACCACAAACTCCCGAAAAATGTTGGATGAGTATCCATCATTCCCTTTTTGTACCTACATATAACGTCGTAGTAAGTACAAAACCTCTGGCTTATATCTTTGTTGGGTTTGTGTTAGATTTCTGGGACTTTTGCTTATTTGTATAACTACACATTTCGTGCACTTAAGTTGGAGCAGTAGGGTGGAGTGAAGAAAGGTTATCTTGTATGTGCAAATAAACAACAGACCTACTAGATCCCTACCTAAAAGCCACATTTTATAGTAAGAAAAGAAAAGAATGTGAGTCCGAAAGTCATTATACAAGCTATGAAGAGAGGTGCTATGAGGTTGTTAAGCTAGGTAGTTTGTTGTTACGAGACAGTGCTCTTGTCCACATTTATTTTATCCATCAAAATATTTTCTCTGTACTATATTGAGATTTTTAAAACGTGGAAGACATTACGTTAAATCGTGGAATGATCATATAACCAAGCTCATTCCACTATTCTATGTTTTTTCTCCTGTTTCCTTATGGCTGATTTGCCGTCGTTATTTTCTCGGTGACATTTTTTACTTTACGCAAGAAGTTTTAAAACTAAAAATGTCTTGTCTCGGTTCAATACTCATAGCATTGGGTTTAGTTAGGGTTGTTTTTCTTATAGCATATATATTTTTCAGATTTTTAAAGCATCAGCAGCTATTTGGCAGACGTACGTATATCTTATGTTCATGTAGAAAAGCTGAGTATTTATTTATTTTTCGTTTTAAATTGGTTACTTTTATGTGCAATGTGAATGTGCTAGATTATACGGAAATGTGTTTTGAGATTACTATTTTGAACAAATAGGATTAGCTGTGATAGTGGTTTATATCTGTCACATTTAAAAGGCATGTTACGTTCAGAAGTAGTACTTCAACAACCATTTCTAACGATCCTACACATATTTCCTCATTTCCTCAACAGAAAAGTTGGCGTAGTTCTATACCTTGTTGATGATGTTATAGCGCACTTAAGTAGGATTAGCACTGTCATTTTATTTCAGCAAAACTTGGCTTCGGTCTCATTCGTCAATTTTAAATCAACCGTGAACTGCTCACTCTATGGGAATTTCTGTAACTCTTTTTCTTTTAAATCTTGCATTTAAAAAAATTCGTAGATGTAGTGATAGCTTGAATGCTTAATGCAAACGGACTGATGATAAATACGGCATATGTACATATATAAATGCATTTACAAATATACATTATAATGCAGTATAACTACTAAACTATAACGGAAACAATTCGGCTCATTAAAAGTTGAATTCTGAAGAAGTTCTATCCTCAGACATGTTTTAAGACTTAAATAAATTATAGTCCTAAGAATATACTTTTGTAGTAGGTCTAAGCTTGTTTGTTTTCATTGGCTCGCAAAAAATTTAAAATAGGCGACCTCTGTTCCATCTACATACATAAATGTCGGATGGATACGGGAAAAGTAGTTTGGTTTTAGCAAACATGCAAAACCGTCAAGTAAATAGCGATAGTCAATGAAACATTGAGCTGAGCGTGTTCGTTTGGACAAGCTCAAGCGATATTTCTACCGACGAGACAGAAATCAGATAAGTTTTTTTGTTATGATTTAAAAGATAAGTCTTTTAATGAATTATTATCTCAACCTAAACTAGCGACAAGGCAAACCGCAAATGCGTTAAGAAAATCTAATGTGCCTCGTAAGTAAAAAAAATTTAACAGTCTCACAAATCAAAATAATTTATTGGTTCAATTAAATTGGATCAATTTTCAAGGCATAACAAAGGCTGTAATAAGTATGTAGCTTTGATGGCATCGTATAGAATGAGGCATGTGTATTTAATACGTACTCAATGGGGGAATGTAGTACCGCTTATCGTCCTTCTATTATTTCTCACCTTTATATGTACATATACTGCGAATATTATAAAACTTCTTTTTGCTCTTTTCAGTGGCAACTGAATAGTTCCTATTGCTCCATATAATAAATATTTGACAGCGTTGTAGGAAATAAATTGACTTGTAAGTCACGACTACAATTATTGTTTACATATCAAATAGCCATAATGCAGTAATTTGGAGGCATTTTGGCTGCACTCGAAAATTCACACGAATGAGACAAGCATTATCAAAAGAACAATACCTTAGTCTACCTTGCGGTTTGTAATAATGTTTTTGTTTTATACAAGAAAGTATCAGGAGTTAGGTCGTGTTAGGCATTACGCTTTTCATATGTAGGTAGGGTAGGTATACAGAAACGCGTCTAGAACTTTACAATGGAGAGTTGACATGAATTTAATAGAGTCTAGCATATTGTTATGGAACAACGATATCTCAATCGTGTTATTCAAACTTAGAAGAACATACCATACAAACCCACAAGCATCACCGTGTTAAAAATGAAGATGTTGTTTCACCTGACCATTAGTACAATGTTTTAGCTTCAACAAACCATGTAACTTTTACCTGGTGCAGGTTTTTTTCTCCATGTATTATGCATGCATGTTGTAATAAAGTGGAAAGCATGGTAGCATATTTTTTATGAGTTTAATATTATGAAGAAGAGTCATATCACACACACATTACTCCAAGGAGTTTAACATGCAAAGCGTAAAACACAATCTAATTTACGTCTTTATCGAGAAGAGAAGCTGGCAACATCTGTCTGTCTAGATCGTTCTTGCTCGCTTAGAAGAATCATGACAAGAGTCTTGGACTTTTTAGTATTAACATGTTTGTTTTGGGACACAAAAGGTTCAAAACTTATAACTTGACCTTAACTACCCAAGTCAAATAGAAATTGGCAAAAAAGAAGAAGACTGGGCAGAGTATACACATCTTGCTCATGTGAAAGAATATATTATGTGATAATATGCTGGTTTTCATGATGAAGCCAACAAAAAGTAATCGTTAAGTGGGCAAGCAAGCTGAGTAACAAATAAATGACACAATAAAAGAAGATGTACGTATTGCCGTTAGCGCCCTAATAGGTAATCCATTCCAATCCCATTTCAATGGAAACCAGATCCTAATGGGCGTGTAAATGGCNTAAAAGAAGATGTACGTATTGCCGTTAGCGCCCTAATAGGTAATCCATTCCAATCCCATTTCAATGGAAACCAGATCCTAATGGGCGTGTAAATGGCCTCTCTAACTCCAATTGAATATCCAGTATATTTTTCTAACAGGCCTGGTCTGTCTTTTCTATAAATGCAGATGTAAGTGGTAATCTGCAACCTAAGCAGAGTAGTATAATACATATATGTATGTGTATAACGCAAAGACTCTTATTGATTATTTCTTTAGCTTCTGTTGTTAGTACGGCAATGCAAACCTCAGAAAAATGTGCTTTTGATGAAATGATAATACATTACAGCTTCCTCACTTCGTGCAATCTCATTGATGACTGCAAAAAGTTCTAGTGCTGCTAACAAAATAAATCTGTATATAATTATGCAAAGAAATGTATAAATTTCCATCAATAGGTTTCTCTCTGGACAGGTATAACTTACGCAACACTTTTATTGCTTGTTTGTAACTGGGCTTTCGCATAAGAAACTTTCATATGAAATGAGCACTACTTTGCCTACTTTACTGTGTACTATCAAGCATGTGTAAATTTCCCCGTTGTATAATTATGCAAAGAAATGTATAAATTTCCATCAATAGGTTTCTCTCTGGACAGGTATAACTTACGCAACACTTTTATTGCTTGTTTGTAACTGGGCTTTTGGATAAGAAACTTTCATACGAAATGAGCGCTACTTTGCCTACGTTAACGTGTACAATAGGTAAATTTCCCCGAGCTGAGATACCTATCTTTTGTCTGTTCTGGATCGCGCTGAGTTTTATAGTCTATTCATTTTATTCAACTATTTCGAAACATCCTATAAGTAAATAGTAAATTCATTAATACAATTAAAATATCGACACAGCATTTTTAGTTGTTTTCTCACACTATCTTCTGTATATTTACTTAAGATTCATTTACAATTCAAAAGTACATACGTCAAATCAGATAACAGTCAGTAAAAAGGAAACTAAGAGGTTAATGCATAATTCATAGTCCAGCAACGTGTAATCACGTAACTTATTTGGTTTGGTTGGCCAAGGATATAAGGTAGCTTGTGCCATTATTTTGGCAATGATTCAGTCCACAACCATGTACAATACTATTTTATGTAGAGCTCAGCAGGAATTTCACCCAAAATATTTTATATTGACATTGGGAGAATTGGTGGGGTGAAACGTTTTGTCAAATCGTGACGCTCCATCCGCCCATAGACACAGTAGTGGACCTCAAAGAGACAGTAATAAGGTTGAATATTATAGTCATCCAGTTTGTGCATGACTGATTGAACTTAAATATAATTGTTTCGATCATATTATTTAAAAATCAAACATCATCAAGGCAGCATAATACAATGACTAAATAATTCAAGGATTTTCATGTTTTTTCTGCTCGTAACAAACAAAATAGTATCAGTTTATACTGATGAACAGTTGCAGTAATGTCACAGCGTGTTCCTTGCCATATCAATAGAAAATTACGATAAAGTAAAAAAGGACACGAATTACTGTAATAATGAGCATGCATGTCGTACGTGTCATGCTGAGTTGTGTAAATTAAAAAGTGGTTCAATACTCTTCATATTTCATTGAAAGCATATATATACATGCCCTTTATGGTAGTAGTTATGATAGAAATGGAATAAAAATTGACCATTGAAGAATCGAATGGGTTGTGAATAACGAGTTTTATTGTTCATATAAGCTCCCTGAGAACAGGCAATTTGGTAGAATTTTGTAATGAATTGCAAAAAGAAATCATCAATCTCTCAATTTATTTATTTTAACGTGCTACTTTTTTTACCAACCATTCGATTCAGTAGGGCCGTCTTATTTTTTAAATTGTCTCTTCGTGACAGAGCTAGTCAGCCCAGCCAATAAGTAGAAATCAGCCATTGAAAAACTGATTATTAACAACGGCTAGGAAATATATGTCTGTCCTACCAGTGAAATAAATATAATCAAGATTGGCAGACTAACTACCACGGTGTGTATGCATCCTAATAAAGCACATAACCTAAGCTGTCTTCAAATGTCTACATGAACACATGTCAATGTCCATCCACTGCCAATTTGGGCCTGCCATGAACAAAAGTCTCAAATTTTGCATGAGATTTCATTGCAAATTCATTACACTTCTCTCTTAAGGACCTATCTAGTATGCAGAAGGGGAAAGAAAGGTAAACAACTGTAACAGGATAAAAAAAACTTCGTTTGTTGGGGCTCACTTACTGCTATTATTACGAGTTTTATTGTGTATTTATCTGGATGAATATATGGCACGTATAAAGGGTATATACCTATCCAAAAACACTTTATAGTAGTTACAGGACATTGTATGCACCATTAATGTCATTACTATTAGTAATATAACGTGCCATATAACTGTAACCATTAAAAAAAGAGAAGTCGTCATTATGATTGGGTGAAATAGGTACGGACACAAAATGCACGTAGAAAAAACAGGCAGTTCAGTAAGCAAAGAATAAAAAAATAAGCTGCTTTATAACGGTAACGGTGCATTATAACATCACATTAATCTTTATCTTGGTATAATAATATGTGTCATTTGGTGATGATGATGATGGGAATGGCAAGTTTTGTGACTCGTTTTTTTATAAGATGCTGGCGACAACGGGGACGGTTTTTATTAATATATAGTGGACGAATGACAATTTTTACAGCATGTATATACTTGCTTTTACTTCATAATAATGTTGTGTACAATGTTTTTGTATGTCGATTTTCCTTCACTATTCTTCTGTACGAATGAATGTGTGATTGTAATGCAAAATGTACATAGCTGCAAGTTGTAGATCGTTTATATTAGCATTCTACGAGCTTTATACGAGATTAGTTAGCGCAATTAAAAACATTAAGCCAAGCCCATATATGTACACACGTGTGTACTGGTCCCATGTTTTTTTCTCGTTTGTTTTTTGTGTTGTTTGTAAGAGGCAATTAAAGCTGAAATGGAAGTTTAGTGTGCCACCAAACCATTAGAATTTAATACTTAATTGTAATCACGAAGTATAGTATTGTTACCAGAGGAGAGGAATAAAATAAAAAAGATTTTTTCTTAGAGTATTGAAATTTAGAAAATGGTTGCATGAAAGGCAAATAAGAACGTATACATATATGTAAATGTACAGTTGCCACTTGTATTTCAAGTATTACCCCAAAAATCCTCTTGAAGGAATTCTCATTTCTCGAGATTATCTGTCAATCATATATAGACTCCAGAAGAGGTACACCCCAAGTTTTCAACCGAATAGTAATGGTGAAATAGATCGTACGGAATGAATTTTAAATCGGAGTTGTAGCACTATGGGATTAGCTACCTGGTTACACGGTTCAGGCAAGCGCGACCAATAGGGAAATACGCATGAATAAAGTTGAGTTGTTCTGTTGTTTGAGGTTGATTTCATCTTGGTCATGTTACCTGAAAAAGCAATACACAAAAGTTAGCCAAATCTACCCTTTATGCAAGTTATTACACATATATCTTGTTAAGTTTCGTTATACACACTTAGAAAATCAGATTAGCTCCGTAAGAGAATATGGTACATGTCTGGTTTTTACCTGTGTATGTTTTTTACACAGATCTAGAAAAAAATCATACAAAATACGAGTAAAATGTCCGGATATCATAATTACCCTATCTTTTTTTAGATTCTGACATTCAAGAAATTCAATCCAGCAAGGAAAAAAATGTTATGCACATAATATCCTTACAATGTACTCATATTATATTAATGCAATTTATACTAAAGCTAAATCATATTCTTACATCAACCCTTTCTTCATTGCTTGTCGTGCTACAATAATGTGGCTATACTACCGCACACACCACCACTACCACCACCACCTCATTCGTTCTTTCTTTGTGCTTAGCCTTCCTAAATGGGCTGCAATGCAACAAACATTTATTATTGCGGGTTGAAGCCAGCAACTTTATTCGGTATGCATTATTATTGCTTGCATATACACACATTTATATGACTATATAATTTTTTACTTGACTGAAAATATATAAAAGCAAGTTCAGCGCGAATATTATTATTATGACGATGATGATGATTTTTATCAGCTGTGAATGATGTGATATGGTGGCTGATTATTTCTCTTATGTGCACGTTTCATGTCTCTACTACATGAAAAAATATTCTTAACAGCACATTCTCCTTAACCTGTATTATAACAACTTTTTTTTCTCGTTTCTCCGTCATGATAATGTATGTACAAAGTTGAGCAATATTATTCATACCATATTTCTGCTGTATAGACTGAGCAGAGCTGGAATTGAAAAAGTGTGCTGGTCTTGGGTAAATTTCTGTTCGTCAGTGTTTGGAACTGCATTCAGCATAACTTTAAAAATCCTCACTAATATGAAAGTAACATGTAAAGCCGAAATGACTCTATTACATGCATGTACGTAGGTATAAGTCTACATAAAATGGAATAAAAAATTATGTCTGGATCACGGATCACGTTTTTTAAACGATTAAGCTGCGTACATTCATTTAATATTTTCGTTAACGCATTCTTAATGGATTTGGCAATGTGCACTTTCCAACTATCTACTACTATTGTATACTATATACAACACGTCACAAAAATTCTACTGAGCTTTTTTCATTTGTAAAAAGGATCCATGCATGAAATGTATTGTCTGTTCGTCTTTTATACGAAATTAAAAGACCAAGTTGAAGTTTATTCATATAAATATATACATATTGAGAACTTTTACATTGTCTGCGTGTGCCCACAACAATATCTAAGGAAAATACGATGCAAAACTTACGTGAGGTCTTTACTGCTGCGCCGCTGCTGCTGAGGCTCAATGAATTTATTTATTTATTGGAATTCATTGCCTCTTACATTGCCTCAGTTGTCTCGTGTATGAAAAACTCTGACTGAAGTTTCCTTAAAGCTATGTTTTTTCCCTGATATAGCCGTCATAAATGTGTATGAATGGATTTACTTTTTTATTTGTTTGATTTTGATATCTGTTGTGAATGGGTTATTGTTATTGTATACTTATGAGTGTAACAATACAAGGCAATAATAAAAAGGCACAATGTAGTTTATGAGGGTTCTCAGTAGCCTTTGGGCAAAGCACTCCCGCATCACTCTGTGATTGACTGTCATTGCCAAACGTCATTTTTAGTCACGACCTGGGTACCACTCTCTGAATTAATCCTGAGGAGAGTTGTGCGAAATGTAAGGAAAATTGTTAATGCTAAACAAAATGTTCTATAATACAGATCATTCAGCGAAATACACTGTTGTAAATATTTTGGGACGATAAATCTAAGTAATCATTGTTTCGATTTTTGTATGGCATTTTAACATGAATATATGGAATTTTTCTTTGGTTTTGATCTCGATTGTTAGTATAGTTGTGGCATCAGATACATTCTAATAATTTACTGTAACGTTTATTCAGTGGGAAAAAGAATATATTTTTTTGACTAAATTACTCGTGAAACCTGTAAAATTGACAAATGATTTGTTGATTTTTGAGGTTTTGTTTCTCAATTGATTGCATTGAGATGTGAAATTTGATGTTGATGATAAAAATCTTTTTTGTTATTACAAATAGTTACTTCATTTCATTCAATTCTTCATCACTGGGTTTGTGAATTTCCTGTCATCATCTATGTTTATAAAAAGAGATAAAAAAATCACTATAATTCAGTGCTCACAGTTATGATAAAAGGCCACAAAAGTTCAACAATCATCAGATTTATCATCGCCAAAATGATCATGTTTATCGTACTGAGAAACATGATCGTACAGAACATTATTTTGAGAGATTGATCAAACTGATATGGATTAACATTGACAATTGAGCTCATTAGTGGCTTATTCATATTTTCAAGGTTTTTAAGGAGACAAATTGAGATATTGTATTATTGACATAATACGCTAGTAAATTTAGTTTTTCTACAGGAAGTAATCGAGCTATGAATGTACATTGGAAAGACATTTGCTCATGCAGTGTCTGTAGGAAATTGTTTGAGTGACATACGAAAAAATGAATTACGGTGCACGATTTATGATAGACCGCATTTATCTCAAATTTGAATTTGAACAAAATATTTATTTATCGTTTAATGTACATTGGAAAGACATTTGCTCATGCAGTGTCTGTAGGAAGTTGTTTGAGTGACATACGAAAAAATGAATTACGGTGCACGATTTATGATAGACCGCATTTATCTCAAATTTGAATTTGAACAAAATATTTATTTAACGTTAGGGATCCTCCCAAACTAAGATTTGTAGCTAGGTCCTGAATATTTTCTGCATGATCTGATCAAATTAAAGCTATTTTTATTTACTAGGCAGATGAGGATTTTGTGGTTGGAGTTAATTTAGTCGTTTCTACTGAATATATTTAGCTTTTACAGTTATGGTAAAACTAATTCAGCTAAATGTGCTAAGATGTCTTTTAGTAATGTAATAAATAAAGGATTACAATTCATACTTTCTTCCACTAATGCTTTACTGCAGTCGTTAAAAGTTGTGGTTATCCTCTGTACATGTTTATGATATTAATACAAATGTGAGTCTATACTGCAACAAGCTTGCCGGTGTGGTCCAGAAGTTATTTAAAGGAAAAGTCAATGAGAATTTACAAAGTTAAATAGTTGGACGAGAGTGACAGCTTTAGCCAGTGTTGAAAGATGACAGACAGGGAGACCATAAGCACACAATAAGAGTGTCTATGCGTTCTAAATTACCATTCAAGTAATAAGCTGGTTGAGTAAGCCAATATAAAGATTTGCATTAAGAGTAATATAAATGTAATGAAACTACAAGAATAAGTCATATAACCAAGGGATTTTTTGGGTTCACTTGTATTGGGACAGACACCGAGTAAATGTGGTAATAAAAGTGGCATTTGAAATGAGTGAGAAACAGGATTAGCCACCTCCAAAGGCGCAGCAGTGTTACAAATCTATGTATGGATGTAAACTGTGTGGATCTGCAACCTGAATGAAGGGATTGTGTGTGTGTATGAGATGATGTTGGTATGTGAATTCCATCATAGTGTATTACACCGAGTACACATAATATGGCAACATTATCATGACACAACGGGCTCTGCGGATGTACATAAAGAGTGGAGACACACAACCATCATAACAAGCCATGCAGTCTCACAGCATGTCAATTGAATTCTAATTTGACTATATTCTAACTTTTTATAACCTATTTAATAGCATAAACGACCTATTAAGTCTTGGTTGGAGGAAACACAAAATTGATGCTGATTGCAATTGATGTAGATTTATGACTTTGCTTTAGTGAACATTATTATTATTATCATCATTATTTTGACTGCTTCTTTTTGCTATCTTGCTTCATTCACTTGCTTACATTCTTTCTTTATTTTTGTCCCTATTTTGCCATATACACACATAAGTTGTACACTACTGCCTTATGGTTAATTCTTATTGTGAACCATTACTTATAATCCTTAACAGCGCCCACCGCACCAACCAGGCCGTATAACTTGTTAGTAATAGCTTATATGTAGGACTAACTTATCATCACTGCAATATATTTTCGGATTAATGACCCGTTGCCTTGAAAAAAAACAGTGTTTATGACTAGCGGTCAATTTGTTTGACCATTCTAACCAAGTCATAAAATCTTTGTGGGAGCACCAACTATATTCTTGAATGTATAGCTTTGCATATATATTCATGTGGAAAGGGCTTGGTTTTTGGTTTCTCTATCATTTACCATTACACCGTATAAACTCACTGTTTTCCCATAAAATATCAAAATCTTTGGTTTTGAAGGCTCATTTGTAAAAAGATTATTGCTAAAGTGACTTAATAAACGGTGGTGGAGTGACTGGTTTAGATGTACATAATAGCCATATATGAAGCTCGATATATGAAGCCATAATCAAGTATCAACTTTAGATTTTGCATTTAACTACGTTATGTACAGGGTTAAAAGATTCGTTTCATCGATAGGCGAACCAGCGGGGTTAAACATAAGTGCCTCATTAATATATTAGTGTTAGTACAAATAAACTTCTTATGAGTTTCGCAAAGAAAATTATTCCAGCTTTTTACACAGTAAAATATCTAATGCCAAACTGGTCAGCACTTCAGGTATCCTGATTTTAAATTATGGTGGACCTCCTGTGGTCTATCAAAAGGAAACATTAATAAGCCAGTATGAAAGAAAAATGAGAATATTCATTACTAGCTAACACTATACCATCTCCATTGTACATTACTGTAATGCGCATACATGGTCATAAAAATATTCTTTAATATTCGAAAAACATATCCTTGTAATCATGTATAGGCACCTTTGTAGAGTCATTTGTGGTATAAATATGCCATGAAGAATAGAGATGGAATTTTCGCAACTCTCTTGTGTCATTGCCGTAGGGGTACACAAGCCTTTTATATTATGGAGTGGCAATGTAGAGTTGTAAGGAGCCAGCAGGATAAGCGGTGTTTTTTGTAGTCAGGCGCATCAGAAAAACTCCTTTTTAATTACGTATAACGTGATCAACCTTTCTGTATCTAAAAAATCGAAAGAATTGAAAGATACCACAGACTAGTTCTGTTTCGATACTTATCCTGTATGTTTAAAGTACATGGGCGGTGGTGGTGATGATGATAATAGTCAGGCTGGAATAAAAAAAAGAGCACTAGCAACTGAACCAATTTTTCCCTCCTCATTAAAACCAAATCTTGATGACTTATGGAATCCTAGAAGTAGTTTATTTTGCAAACTGGATGAATTTCTCAACTTGTGAATCCTTTTGTCTATTGTGGTCAGTAATGTTACCAGCTATTATCCTTATATATGTAGTACACAGTTTTGATGAAAAACATGGAGAACAATCTCATAAAGAATACCAGTGCGCTAGGTAATCATAATCTTTTTCTCAATTGATTCAATGAAATCTAATAATAATACACGAAAGACTCCTACGTATTTGAACTAGCATATAATGTAACTACTATTTTTTACGCAGCTGGGTACATACACACTACTACACACATTTTTGCCTAGCTTCGACAGATTAATTAGAGCTCCGGTAGGTACTCTGCCAACTAATGGTTATCATCATCATGGAAAAAGTTCACTGCAGGACGTAATTAGATACTCCCACCTTTCCTGTCGTAATTTGTAATTTATTGTTGTCTTCGTTGTTGATTTGCTTCTAAAATAATAGAGTAGAGAAAAAATCTACAATAAAATGTTCATGTTATGTGTGCACTAAAAGTATATTAAATTGCAGTTGGTAGTACCATTTCCCTAATGATTATTGTTTCAATATGGTTAGACGGTAGAAGAAGAAGGGAAGCATTCATTGTACAGACAGTTTCCTTGTCTGTGGTTAATGCACTAGTCAGCTTTACCTGTCAGTTAGGAATAAGCATGGATGAGCAGAACAAGTTTTTTCGTTTACTTTTATCGGTATGCACAAGTGAGCAAGAGTTGAATATGAAATTATAATTACCAAATAATCATAAGAAATACTAATTACTTGAATTAATCTAGCAATAGCATCAGAGTAATAACAGGATATACATATATTGGAAAAGTTAAGTAGGTAGGTATAAATATGGTACTGTAGATGTACAGTAATATCAATAATAGGTATTGCCTTATAATAAAAATGGAAATTGTAATGGGGGTGATACTTCAGAAGTGGCAGACAGCCATTTGTAAAAATTTGTAGCGAGCTAGCAACCAATCAGACAACAGGTTTATTAAATTATAGTAACTGGCAACCCTCACAGATCGTGTAAGATGATGGAATGAATATTAGTTATGAAGACGCATATATAAAAAACCAACTACCTGCTTCTAGTGTGTCGTTTATACTTGATCATATTCATCATATCATACCTATGTTGGTGTTAATATGAACATTGATGTAATTGCATTTTTTGGAATAATTGCATGTAGTAATGCACAACCCATCCCAGAAAAACTAGTAATAACGTGTGTTGAGTAAAAGATGAGGAAAATATTATTTTAACGAATCATCAAAACAATAATGTATGATAAACGTAATTTCAACTATAAAGGATGCATACATAATCACTAATCACACTATTATTTCGCTCCGTGTGGCAAACGCTAATAATGTGCGTTATCTTCTACTCAAATTATAGAGATAACTTTAGGCTAGACACAGCGAGTGGGGTAAATTGTACGGTGCGGCCGGAGGTGCAAACACATACCTGAAATTAGAAGTACGCATTGGCGTGTTAAGAACTTGTTGAAGTACCTGTTAAATGAGCAATACTGGTGTAACTGTAATATGAATGTATTGCATGAGGGAAAAGATGACTTAAAAATATGTGTA
>JAHZNG010002132.1:0-12126 GCA_027744375.1 Orchesellides sinensis | reverse complement strand
AAGTTGTGAAGCTGTTGTTAAAAATCGTTACCAACGATATTCATCCCTGTGAAAAAATAAGGTTCCCGAATAATCGGAATCACAGCCCAAATCCAGCTTTAACATTAATTTCTGATAACTCTGTCCGTCTAGTTTTATTAGTAGTCTGATGTCACCTCTACAACCAAGACGATGACAAGTATTCATCCAGTGGGCAACGCTAGAAATAATGCAATAGCATTCTATTCTAGATTTAGATAAGAATACCGTTGTAAATTCCTTAATAAATAGAAACGCTGCAGCAATCAATATTTCTATTGATAATATCAGCTTATCATTTTACAGTCCTGTTGTAAAATATGTACGCAAAGAAAACACATACTTTTCAAAACAAGGACAAAACTACTAGTCTAGCATAAGTAGAACGTATGGTCATATTACAATGAACTTAAATTCAATACAACAAATATAATTTCATATTTTCTTCTCTCTTCTCCTCCCACAGTTGGTTGTTACAGCTATACAAGCACATTAAAATAACGGGAAAGTGAGTTCCGAAAATGGACCATTACTAAATGCGACATCTAAAAGCATGAAAATAAAATACCAACTTAAAAACTCTAAATGTGTGTTTATGAGATTTTCCTTAGCTTCCCTTTCAAACTTACCAGTAAACATGTTAACATGCTTAAGTATATCTAAATTGCATTCACAAATCTAGACTGGATGGGAAATATTTTTGGAATAAAACAGAAAAGCATGCTAATAATGTCTATTTGCGGATAGAGGGGCGAGCTTGAATAGTTGTCAACTCTACATGAGTTTGGTTTTGTATTGTTTCTCATATACTTGTACAAGCAATACAGATTTTTTTTATTGTAAGGGGGAGGAAAACGTTTATTTACGGACTTTTGTTCTTCAGTCCAGCCAGATCCACCAGCTTAGTGAACTTGACTGCTGGTGAAATTGAAAATGTATTAACATGAGAAGGGAGAAAAAGCTAAAGAGGACGGATACGACATTTGGGATATTGATACCGTAGAAAAATGGGAGAATTCAGAGAGAATTTTTGGTTAGACTCCAAAATCCATGCATCTCTTTCCAATATGCCCTTATACAAATTCAATATATAAGTTTCTATAATATTAAACCGCAGCATATGTAATGCTATATCCTGATTGAAATACTGAGAAAATAATGCTGGAGGAATTATTAAAACTGCACTTCATAGGATTTACTTATGTAAAACATATTTTCTAGCGATCTCTAGTTATCTTGTGAGAAATAGACAGAAGAAATATTAAAAAGTAGTAATTCAAATTTGAAATTTTATGGAAAATTATTCGAATTTTAAACATTACTCCTTTCTTTCAGAATTTCTTTCCTGTGAAAACTTGACTACTCTTTCCGATTTCTTCTACATTTAATACGTCATAAATGAACCCAAAATCTTTGTCAACAACTACAGGTTCTGGTGGGCCAATTTATTTAGATGATTTCGATTATGTCTATATTTCGCATACATATAGGTGCAGGTACTATCCAAAAAGTTACCTATCACATGACATAAATAATGTTGTTCTCTCAAATCTCAATTAGCCATTTATTTTCCTTCCCTTCATTCTACTCCAGACACAGACTCCAGCTAATTACCACACATAGGTAAATAAACTGTAACAAATAAGTCTAGATAAAGAAATCCACATGTATATTTGTTTTCCTTGTACAGCCCTAACTCCATCATCACCTCAATACGTTGATTTTGCGGTGTATCAACTTTCTTTCCATTCATTTTATCCTCACCACCAAATTGACCTTACCAGACTNCGTTGATCTTGCAGTGTATCAACTTTCTTTCCATTCATTTCATCCTCACCACCAAATTGACCTTACCAGACTTTTCTCCGCTATCGCATCTCTGCTCCATAATCTTGTATAAATGTTCTTTGTACAACGGAACTCTGGCTCAGTTGTAATCTCTCATCCACTCCTTACACAGCATCTTTAAAGATCAGAGCGTTCTCGCCAGCAACAAACCGCTGGAACTGCTTCAAAAAACTATTTGATTGTGGAACGACTCTCTACGTGTGGTTTAGTTTCCTTCATATTTCCCTAGGGCCGATGTAAAGTCAAGGTTCGAAAACTTTTCTGGAGTCTTTTCCCCTCAGCCATTTTTTTCCTGCTTTCTTGAGAGATGAGCCTATCTTCCACATAACATCATTTGTCACAAAAAATAACTTTTTACACGGTACGTATTAGGTGACGGAGAAGTGAAACTTGTAAAAAATATTTGTGCCACGTATAGAAAAACTCGACATTTGCAAATGTTTTCGTGGTCTTCTTTAGTCAGCTTTCTCATCTGTGATCATTGTTAATTCCTAAATTAAATTCCCGTTGGTGGCCATCTTCTTCTTAAATAAAGTTTGGAACCAATTAAAAAGTTTTTAGGTTGACGTCATCCCATTCTATCTTCTCCGGTTTCCAACCGTGTAATCTTTCTTGGTAGGGTGAAACAATGCCTAAATGATGGTGTTGACGACCCAATGGACTCATCTTTACTTCATTAATACATCATAAAATCTTTCTTTCACGCTCAGTCCGTTTCCCTTGCGTTTTCAAGTGTTACGCCTGGCTGTCCAGTGAAAAACAAGGAGCATCTGTTCCGAAGTCTCAACCCCAGTTTTGTCATCACTATCTTCATTATCATTGTCCATTATTATCAGACCCTTTCCAGTTCTCAGATTAATATATAATCATCATTGTCACCTCCTTTCTTCCTTCTTCGTATTATTATTTTCCCACCAGAATCATCCCAACAGACATTGAGATTGAGTGAAAGTACAATTAATTTGATAAGGCTTAATTTATGCATGCAAATTTTCACTCTTTTCTATCCATGATTCGTAGCAGGTGTTTTCTCCAGACATGCATTTCCAGTAAATAACCGCAAGAAAATGAAAAGTTGTAAATTGTAAAAAAAGAGGAAGGCAAACAAAAATTCAATTTTAAAATGCAATTTCAGACACAATGAGACTGTTTGGTAATAAAATAACTGAAGATCTAAAGGTGGTATTTGTACTGCGTAGAAAAGTCTGGTGAAGAAGAATGTAATATTATTAGCTAGTAAATCACAGAGAATTAATAACCCGAGTGAAGAAAAAAGAGAATTTGTTATCCATACGTGCTTAGGGCTGGATTCGGATTGAGTTTGCCTACTTACCCAATATTGCGAATTCCACTTAGTTTTTCTCAGTATAAAAATTTTGCTGGAACTGTTTTATTGACATTCGCCCAGGCAGGAAAATGTGGACTAATAAAATATGTGAAAAATGTAAATTTTGTGTGCCAAACTACCGTATGTCTGCATAGAAGCATGGGAAGATATATTGGATGAGAGTATTAACTCATATTTCAATTAAGCCTTGCAGCGAATGATAAGTGAGAAATGAGAATTGTAAGTTAGTTTTGCTCCTGGAAAGCCACCTCGAAAAACTTGCTCGTATATTCTTAAAATGTAACTAGAGAAAGATTCTTCCCTTCTAAATTGTTCTTCCCGTGCGTTTTCTGGTTCTACGTAAATCCTTTAATGGAAGTGATAATTATGGTGGTCCATATATCACAAAATCCAAAGTGTTCTCATCTGCAAACCCTCCTTTTCCTGTTTGTACTTTTTGGTGTCATTTTGCAGGGTAAGTTAAATATTATCAGCTTATTTTTCTACTAATTAGTCATGTTTCAGTTTACACTTAATAATAAGTTACTGGGTGTTAAATAAGAGTAGGGGGTTTTTGGATAAATGCCACTTGCAATACAATAATCTCATTAACAACACATTTAGATAAGATTTTTGTCCAATTAAATTAATTGTACACGGTACGCGAAACATCTGGTGTGTTTAATGCCACACTTTCGTGTGAGCTAATTTCCAAATAAAACAAAGTGGTGGAGATTGGGGATGGCAAATAAGAATACATGTATTAACGTGAGTAGTCTACTTATGGATGAATCAAGAAAGCATGAAAAGAGAGAAAGTAAATATTTGCAGAGATGTGGATTGGGGATAATAGTGTACATCTCAACCGTGATATGTTGGCTTGGCTCAACGTATTATTTCTTCCGGGAAATTTGCCAAGGTATTGTTGTATCGAAAAGGATTATTGTTTTTTAGATGTTAATATGGTGTGATGTGAGGATTTTGGGTTCAATATTCTTGAGGGTTTGGGAACTTGGAGAGAGAACGGGAATGTTAGCAAAAACCGCATCTCTACATATGTTTTTTGGCAGGCTGCTCAAAGTAAAATGATGGAAAACAGAAGGAAGGAAAAGTAAAAGCATCTTATCATAATTGTTAAGTAAAAGTATATTAATCAGAATGTAATCTTCTGTGCCTTTTGTATAGCATGAACACAAATACATACATTCCCAGGAAAGTTTTATACACCTACATCTTGTACTATGTACCAATCGTTGTTCAACTAGTTGCTGCTCGGTTATAGTTTTAAGCCGGTTTTAAAACCAACGATAATATGGTCACTAAAATTTTTAGTTTGAAAGAAAAAACCAATTGTATTTTGTATCAGTGGTAGCTTTTATTAACACAACTTTGTAACGTTTGCATTTTATAAGATTCAGAGAAGTAAACGATTCTTTTTGTAAATTTGATTGATAATGAACAACCACGTTACCAGCTTTCTCATAAGCGATGAAAGATATTTGTCTAGAAGCATCCAAGAATTCTGCTTGCATAGCATATTTTTCAGGAGGACTTTCACTTATCTTTTGCCAATTTCCTGTTTCCCGTAGTAGGCTTTTCTATTTCAATTATAGAGTATAAGTCAATACGTGAAGCGTGGATAAGAAGCTCTAATATTTACACACAACCTCTGATGTCTGTAGTTGTGTAGAAAAAACTCATTTCAGAAATACAAAAATCGTATTTTTGTCGTTTTATGTAAAACCGCTAGCTATTTATCAAATCATGTATACAATTCATATTGTGCCTATTTGTCATTTCATTTAAATATGATGACTTACAGTTATTATAATTGGCTTGGGTTTCGACAAGATGCATGTTTTTCATTTAGAAGGTTTATGCTGACACATTCAAAATTTTTCTGTGCGTTGACTGAGTATGAGCCTCTTGACATTCGTATAAATATGTATACAAAAATACAAACGAATTCCTTTAAAGATGGAGAAGCGACTACCTGAAATAAGTAAAGCTTTCTCCGATTGAATACATGCATAGTTAATTAGTTTCCTCCCTCTTCAATATAATATCTGTCATTCAAGCAAAAACTTACATAAAATACCCACATACTTACGAACGCGTGTAGTTTCCAATGCCTGCTAAATAATTCTGAATCTGCTCAATCCGATTTGCATTATTGTTATTGAATATAGAAAACACAAGGAAGCATGACAAACGTAGCTTGGCTGTTTAGGGGATTGAGAAAAATATTTGTTTTAACATCCAAAATCCAGAAAGAGTTTTGACTGATGGTAGGATAAATTATGGGCACTCGTGCGGGACAAAAAGACGACGTGCATATATTAGAAGATGGGAGGAAGGTTAACAAAAAAAACTAAATTTAAATCTGAAGGGTTATTCCCGAAGTAAACTAGACGTGGACATGTAATACACGTGTATGTTTGTGTTGAAAGTACAAAAGTGAACTTGTGTTTTGAAGGATAAAGACATAATTTGTTTGGTATTCCGGATTTGTAAAAGCAGCAATGCGTCGCACGAGAGAAAGTAGATTTTGGATGGTATGCTTTCATTTTCATATTTGCAAGCTACATAATATATAAGAAAATATCAATATGGATATCAATATGCATGCAACGGATGTTCACGCTACCTGCTGCATAGCCTTGGAGTACGCTGTGCTGGTGGTGGCTTTACTCGTATGCAGATTTTTGTATTGAACTGGAAAATATCTCGGGGGATATTTAGAGCAGAGAGGTGTGCAAAGTGGAAAAACGACATGGGAAGAGGTGAAAGTATATTTTGAATGGAAATGGTAGTCAGCATAAAAATACATTTAATATGTACTTATGTGTATAAAGTTGTATGCAGAACTTTGCTCGTATCGAATCTCAGTCGTGCATTTTTTGCTTTCTCTTGTTTCAAGAAGAACGTTTCCTGTCAGAGGGTATTTGCCCATGTGAGAGACGAGACAAGATCTGAGCAGAATTTCTAATTTGTTATGCATGCGTGGGCTAAAAGCATGCATATGCATTATTGCAAGAAAATTGGGTCTCTTTTAGCTATATCTGAATAAGGAGCATATTAAGCAGATAAAGGTAGCCCATTAGACACACACGGAGAATGTATACGTTCATTTAAAGAAAGAGTAAAAGAAAATTAGTAGTTTTTCCTGCGAGATCAGAACTAACTTTCATTTCCTACTTGTTCTCCGTCTTCTTTTAACGTTGTCCAAGTTCAAGGATTTTACATATACATAAGGAGATTGGAAATTTATACAGACTCCAGCAGACTTTTATACTTTTACTTGAAGCTTTCCACTTATCAACAGAAGTTTTACAAGGTTCAAAATTTCGTCTGGTGAAAGTTCAAATTGGATAAGAAACAAGTTTGAAAACCAATATTTCCACTGGTATTCCTCCTTCTCTGAGATTTTTCACGGATGAGTGGATACTTTAATTGGATTTAGATTAATTAAGAAGTTATCCGTACTCTTTCCAACAAATATAGACTATAACCTTCTTAATATCAAGATAGTGTCTTTACTTCCACAAGTATTTTTTTCTGCAAGGCCAATCTAAACCAGATACATATATAGAGTCTTAAGTCGCAAAGCCACAATATGTTACTCCTTCTTGCTAAATCGGTAAAGCATTATGTGGCGAAGTGAAGACGAAGAAGTGTATCCCCCAGTCTGCCATTTGTGCTACTCACCAGTTTCTTTTGTGGACATCTATCTTTTTCCAAGTATTTACTTCTATCTATATTTTCATTCCTTTTCTAGAATATTGCTTTTACGATACATGTATACTCACCGATGAAATATGAAGGTTCATGTCAGGGATCGAGAGAGGTCATAAATTGTAAAAATGCATTAAAACGTTGATAGCTTGCTTTTTCTCTTTATTTTTCCAGGCATGAGGTGAATGTGTCAAAAGCAATTTATGTTTGCAGTCCCAAACCCCATATAAAAAAAGAGATGTTGTGTTGTGATGTGTGTGTGTGATTTTTTTGATTTTTCCAGATGTTATAAAGCTATTGACACAATATTATAAAGTTCGTTTAAATGTATACACAATGTTATAAAATAATGTTACTTTCAATACGCATCTTGAATTTATAACGGCAACTATTATTGTGCTTTTAGCTTGCTTTTTCTCTTTATTTTTCCAGGCATGAGGTGAATGTGTCAAAAGCAATTTATGTTTGCAGTCCCAAACCCCAAGTAAAAAAGAGATGTTGTGTTGGTGTGTGTGATTTTTTTTGATTTTCCAGATGTTATAAAGCTATTGACACAATACTATAAAGTTCGTTTAAATGTATACATAATGTTATAAAATAATGTTACTTTCAATACGCATCTTGAATCTATAACGGCAACTAGTATTGTGCTTGGAATTTTGCAATTGATTGAATCTAAAAGTTATGAATATTTGACAGTTAAATGACGTTTTTCCCGAAGTTGCTGGTGTTATGTCCTGAAGTAGAAATAGTAGGTAATTTCGTATATAAAATACCAGACAGGTGCATTGAAGTTTTGATGGTATGGTAAATCCATGAAAGGCATAACGGTGTGAAGGAAAGCTCGATGAAAGCTAAGCGGTTGAATAAAAGTAAGAAAAAAGATTCAGCGGAGATTCCTGACCAGTTCATAAGTGAGAACTGACATAGTGAAAGTAGTGACATCAGGCCTTTCACCATCTAGGTTAGTGGTAGTGGTTGATCTTTTTAGGTTATAAGGGTTATACTTAAGAATTTGAGGTATGATTGAATAATATGCATTACAAACCTTTTGATAATCATAACTGGTTTAATATATGTATATTTTATTGTTGATGAACAGGTTCGGATGGAGTAAAGGACTGTTCAACTGCAAGCAGCCCGATATGCTCGGAGGGGAGAAGACCTGAGGCTGCGATGCAACTATGACCTTGAGACGGACTCCCTCTACGCCGTCAAGTGGTACCGAGGCTCAGAGGAGTTTTACCGCTTTATTCCCAAAGAATCTCCTCCAAAACAGGCTTTCCCCATACCTGGCATTGTAGTCAATGTAAGACAACCATGTTTCATTTTTGTCCATTTATTATTAACTCCATCTAGCATCTATGCATATATTTTAATTGGGAAAAGAAAACACGCTCAGTTTTTAAAGATAAAATTCCAGTTTACAAGTGAAATCCCACCGATTCATTTATTTGGCTACATTTCATTGGCTACTCTGCTCCAGTCTGGCTCGATATAGAATTAAGACAAGGTGGTAGCGGTGATGCAATATAAAAATGGCACTTTTGTGAATGGAAAAGGCAAGCAATAACCTGCTCAAGATGGGCACGTGTGTTAATGTATGTACATATACATTAAAAGATTATTGGACATGCAACAAGTAAGGCAGAAGTGGCTTACACCGGCGATAAATATTTAATACGTATTTTTTTTTAAATATTTGCGGCTTTATAGAAGTGTAGTAGCCTAAAAGGAATTGAATTGGTCCGACAGAATATTCCTCGAAAATATTTGATGTGCCGAAATTAACGACTACAAGTGAACTTAAGTGTGTTCACAAGTTGTTGGTATTAAAATTTAAGTAAACATTTGTATTTTTGCAATATGATGATTGTCCTTACATACATATGCATGCATTAACATTCAGTGTTTCAAATACTTTATGTCAGTTTAAAATTTTTATGTCATTTCGAATTGTCAATAAAATTTTGGACGCAATAATGATTACCTTTTGAAAATATGCCGTTTTTCAAAGTTTATAATGAATGTCATTTCAGATTTTTATAACATGCATTAAAATATGCCTTCTAGAATCGATTTGTCTAAGAATTTCAAACGCACTAAATGTGTGTGTGTCTTATAGTGTTATTATAGGGAGACCAATCGCTATTTGTATGCAACTGATATTGATTAACACTTAAATAAAGTCTTGTATATATATCTACCTATCTATATATGATCTATATCATATACTTACATTCCAAACCAAGGTATATCTTATTTATGGTCACCTAAACAAATCTGCATTAACTTTTACATTTCCACCAACTGCTTTTCATTACGAGCTAGTCGGCTCGACACATGGCCACAAGTTCTTAAATGGACTTTCCACAAGTATAGCAGTCAGCATAACTAACTGCTGGATATTTTTTTATGTATTGATAAGTGTCGAGTAGTTTTATATGTGCTTATAATATACTTCTATATGAATACATTATATGTACGTTTAAAGGAGGTTCCTTAAGAATATCTGCTAGAAAAACTATTCGTAAAAGTAAGCCTGTAGTGGTACAAATATGAGTCATATCATATGAAATGTGTGATTTATACAAACTTTACCTAGCGGAAGTGGACGTGGTAAAGTCAAGAACCAACATAATGTATTTTAATAGGGTCCATATTATTCATGCATGATTACTTTAGTCGCATTTTGTTAGGATTTACCAATAGTTGAGGTATGTATATAAATCAATCGTCATTTTCAAACTGAATTTGTATGGGCAGCTGCATGCAAAAGTCAGCTATTTTCTAGCATTCCAAAACCGATAAAGAAATCACGTAGTTTGTTTTTGGAAAGTAAAAATGCTATAATAAAATCGGGTTATTTTTAGGATCATTGAGAATTGCAGGTCATGCGGGGTTACGCTTTTGTGTAGCGATTATTAGTAACTTTAAGCTAGCTTTGGGGAGAACAACGTATCAGTAGCCTTTAATCAATCTGCGAAAAGATGATTTTCATAAAACGTTTGTACAAAATTTTACTAATAATTTCATCATTATTAATACTTTGTGAAGTGATTTATGTATTCCAACTCTTTGGGGGTTATGGGAGCGTCAGTGAGAGTGATAGTGACGTAGTTTTCCCTGTCACAGACCTGTGGTTATCCCAGCGTGCTTACATTACTCCAAAGATAAAGGAAAAGTTACGAGGTAATTGAAAAATACGAAATCTGAATAAAAACATGTAAACTTAACATTGCATTTTAACACCTGAAAAAATGTTTTTAGATAACAAATGCCAAATTCCAACTCTAAACCCGTTCGATCAAACAATGACCAAATTCTTTAAACCAATAAGAAAAGACTGTACAAATTACAAAACTTTCTACTTTCAATCTAATGTTCATAAGGATGTGCCAGAGATAATTATGAAGAAGCCTTTGCCCAAAAATTTAATATGCTGCTATGAACATCTCCGCTTTAGCAAAACTGAAGGTTACAAGTAAGTTCTATATGAATGGGAATTACTATCAAAATAACCAAATTGTTTTTGAGTTGATAGTAACCTTGTATGTGGTTTTACTAGGCTTGTTAATCTAGAAACAGATATTTGCACGTTTATAAATAAAAACCGCACAGAGATTCCTCATAACTCTCAATATATCATTGTAAACTGCTGGGATTCGGAAACCTTAAGAAATAACAATATCCCTTCCAATATACCAACGATAGAAGTTTCAAAACTCATTCTCACCCCAAAGCATAGTGAACTTTTGTTCTTCATTCCAAAGCCAAAACAGGATCTTATAAAACGCATGGAGGAAAAACGGGAACAAAGTAAACTCACACACTCCTCTCATCCTCCTCTCAACGTAATCATTTTGGGATTTGATGAAGTCTCCCGTCTTAACTTCATTCGTCTAATGGGAAAAACATTTGAATATATACGAAAGGACTTGGAAGCTATAGATCTGCAAGGATTTAACAAAGTTGGAGATGCCACGTTAAACAATACGTTGGCTTTCTTAGCCAATCTTGATTTTGGAGATGTGCTGAAGACACACTGGGATCCTAAGAAACAGACTTTTGACGACTGTCCATGGATATGGAAGAACTTCTCTGAGAATGGATATATCACAGCATTTGCGGACGACTACACTTCAGTATTTGATTATAGGTTTAAGGGTTTCAAGAAACAGCCCACTGACTACTATTTCCAGCCTTTTGTCCAATGGTATCATAATGCCAGCATGGAAAGATGGAACAGATTTGGAACATAGTACGTAAAGCTTTGTTGTACACTTTTTTAATTGTTGCAAAACGTGCAGTAATTAAATTTTATTACGTTTAGTGACTGCATCGGAAATGAAAGAGCTGTGGATTTGTTAAACCATCAAGCAAGAAAAATCGCCGAGGCACTTGAAGACCATCCATTTTTCCAATTCCATTGGATAAGCCGACTTCATGAGGATCCAGGATATGCGTCTGTGATTGATGAAAGCACATTGAAAACTTTAATGTATTACAATGAAACGGGTATGCTTAACAAGTCCCTGGTTATTTTATTGTCCGACCATGGCTGGCGTGCTGGAGATATCATGCTAAATGAGCAGGCAAGACTAGAAAACAAAATGTCATTTGCCTTCATTCTACTTCCCAACTGGTTCCAAAGGATTTACGGAAAGGCTTATGAAAATCTAGTTGAAAACCAGTTCAGACTAACTACTCCTTACGACATCTACTCAACAATGGTGGATATTTTACATCCTGAAATAAAATTGAGTGCCTTGACATTGGAGGAAAGGACAGTTTCGGATGAAAATGTTGGAAAAAGCGTAAGCTTGTTTTTACCTGTGCCAAAGAATAGAACATGTGAAATGGCACATGTTGATGCTGTGTGGTGTGCATGTGGTGACAATGATTGCAATAAATTCTCTCCGGATTCTGTAGCAGGCGAAAAATTGGGTGTTATTGCAGTTAACACGATAAACTCGTGGTTAGCACCGTTTCCTAATTGTTACCAGTATACTTTATATGAAGTGATGTCAGCGGAGGTCCGCAGAGCGGGGGATGACTGGAATGATCTTTCTTCGATTGACTTTAGCAAAAATCAAACATTTCTTATTGTGTTTAGTGTTAAGCCCACAGGGGCTCAGTTTGAGGCAGTGATTTTCAACAGTGTTAAAGGTGACGCTGTAACAACAACAATGTCCACA
>JAHZNG010002131.1:0-10927 GCA_027744375.1 Orchesellides sinensis | reverse complement strand
CTATATATTATCTAACACCACACAATATACAATGCTAGATCCTGTTTGTTTCACTTTCACTACTTTTTGTATAGATTTTAGAAGTAAATTATAATGGCTTTTGGTCTAACTTACAAAACAAAGCCTTCAACGATTCAACGGAAACTGATGAAAATATGAAACTGTTCCGCGGATTTTCTTTGTCCTCTATATGTAATTTTCTGTGGCTTGAGGCTTTGTTCGTCGGTGCTTTAAAATTTCACGTTTACAATTATAACTTCATTTTGTACAAACTTCAAACTAAATGTACTATTTAGAACTGAGTAATTTAATGGGACTTGGAATACAAGAAAGGGACTCTGAATCAAGAAAAAATGCATAATACTGTAAACCTCAAACTAACCACACACTTGCAACCCCACTTTCAGGTATACAAGCAATACTTCTCATTAAAAACATTCCTTAGAGTAAGAAGTTATCATGGGATTGGGATGTATCTTTGATGCGATTATGACAACTCTAATTTATGACTATGACAAAAATAAGAAGGGCTGATTTTTACGCTTCCGTGAAAACGAGAGTTAGTGACTCCTATTTAAACATATGAACCATATAGTAAAAGATCTCGGCTTTTCGGCAGTTGTCGTATGTAAAATCTTTTATCATAATTATGAGGTTATAAAATGATCGTTCAGTGACACTTTTGTATAATGTACATTTTATTTATTATCAGCGATGTGCGAAAAAGGAACGGTTTGTGTGAATCAAAAAGAAAACATATTCACATGAACATAAACGAAAAACTAGAATTACCAGATAAAGTTAACAAAAGAAGGAATGCATGTGCTAACACAGATAAGTGGGACAGCTCTCACACAATCCTAATTAAGAGACTCAACATTATTGACTCATTTTCTAGAAATTTAGAAATCGTGAGCTTCTTTTTGTTAAAAATACAAAGTTAAGTTTACATCTCACTTCTCATATCTTAACAATCTGTACATTTAATGTATCTCTTTAGTTCACACTTGTGCCCCATCTAATCTTAATAAAATCCTTTATACATTTTACAAACATGCTACCATTTATTCAGAATTTTTATACGTCTACTCAAACAGTAATTACGCGTCGTGAGCCACAAAAAATTACTTGCATAAATATATACTATAGGACACGCTTGACTATTTGAACTCCCGTTCTTTGAACACAACGAATAAACAATGCGTGCCCTGCTGTAAGACATCGTTAACGAGTAAGTAAACTACAAATGTATATGTATAAATGCATATAAAGTTAGTTTTGTCATCATTTTGAAACTTGAAAAGTGCATCAGCATCCAAAATACTGAAAAATCCATCCGACCTTTACACGCTGCTTATTTGAATTGCTTCAACTTCAACCATATTACGATGAGACGGGCTTTAATCTGGTACACTGAACTGAGCAAACAAAACGAATTGCTCCCAAAACTCCAATATAAAGCCATCATATAATTTCTCCTTGCCTCTTCTTTCCTACACTTCAACAACAAACCCAAACATTTAAATGTTTAGTAGACTGACAGAATACAAAAGCAATAGAGCNTGAACTGAGCAAACAAAACGAATTGCTCCCAAAACTCCAATATAAAGCCATCATATAATTTCTCCTTGCCTCTTCTTTCCTACACTTCAACAACAAACCCAAACATTTAAATGTTTAGTAGACTGACAGAATACAAAAGCAATAGAGCGGTTCTCCAAAAAACCCGTAGAAAGGAGACGAAAATTTTCAGATTGTATCGTATCCACACAGTTACTCCATCCAGCAGACTATCTAAACAAACCGATCTCATCACCAAAAGAATGTTTATACACGAATGAAACGTTTACTATCTTCTATCCTCATTTATTGGCTACTATGTTCACCCCATCTCTTTTATCACAAAAAGGTCTTCATAATATGCATGGCTGACTCAAAATGAGAATTTCAACAGCAAAGAAAGCAAGTGATACAGTGTCATTATCATCAAAAACAAAAAAAAACCTAAAGCTAATCGACATTTCTGAATTCCTATTTTTATTCTATTTGAAGTGTATTTACATATATACGATTCTCAAAAATACGCTATTTTTATGAATATACAACTCCAGCACATGAGATTGCATGAGCCAGTTTTTTTAAATAAAATTTAAAACAACACAAAATTTTGATAAGTACTGTTAACTTGTATATTTAAACAGAAAGCTTTTGGCTTATACCAGTTAACAAGATACTTAAAGTACTCACCAACCCCTAAGTAAAGAGATCGCTTAACAGATTTTTTATTTTTGCATTATCTGTTATCTTGTCTAACATCAAGTGACGACGGATATAAATATATCATTACAATTTATGTTTTGATAGCTGGTTTCATTTTTGCCTTTGAATACTATCATCAAGGTCATGGTTATGCGTGAGAACAAACGTCTTTCTTCGCTTATCAAATCCATATGGAATTTGTGTTATAAAAACAAACAGAAATTTTTTCGAACATTAACCCTTTACTACTTTCTTATTTATTTCGACATGCTATGTTATGTAAGCTTTGTATATCAATATTACCCTGAAATAAGTATTGACCCACCTTACAACCTATGCTTGCCCACACAAAATTGAAACTTGATACTGTGATTGGTTTTCTAATATGACTCACAATGTTGAGTGTTAATGTATTTATTTAGTCAAGCCTGCTTAAAACCGTTTATCGATACAACCATTTGGCTACAACTCACGTTCAACACAAACACAACCATCAAAAACTTTTTTATCAGTAAGTTAGCCCTGACTTCGACGAAAAGTCTGTTATCACTACAGAACAGTAAAGCAATCTGAAATATTAAGATGCACGTTTATTGACCACTAGTAAACTTTCTCCTGCCATTTCTTCAATACATTGGTATACTATATTAGCAGATAAACTTGCTCCCTGTTTTTTGCACACTTGGACAAACAAGACCGTTACTCAGAACTGTCTAACCTGGTAAGTGAAACTTTATCTACTCAGAGTTTCATTCCTACCTTCAAGTTTATCAACTTTCCTTGGCCTCGAAAACAACTTTTCCTTGGTCAATAGAAACATGAATTATAAGGATGCTAGTCATATGCCGTGCTTCTTTGTGGACCAGATGGTTCTAAACCCCTTTCTTAAGAATGCCTGCGAAAAATACCCTTTTCTGGAAAGCGTCTATCTGAGTTTTTTCTATTTTCTTTCACAAACATAAATACGTGGCATTTCCACATGACGTCCAACCGCTCTAAGCACTCAGCAATGTAGTATAAATTATAAACTACTTCTATAAGCAAGCCTTTAAGAAACTTCATTTATGTAACAACTGATGGGGACCTGAATTGTATACAACTGTACCAAAATAAATTCTAGATTTTTTATTCAGAACTTTAGCGCAACACGCATCAGAGTACACAGTATTACATCTTACATCCTCATCCATCAGACAAATAGCGTTTATTCTAACCCGCACACTCCCATAAATTGAGGAAAGATTTTTTCGGGGTTGGTAGACACCAACATCCGAGCTACCACAGGAAGGGAAGATTTTTTTCCTGTACTTAATGTCCGCAACCTACCACGGAGTAGTACGTATGCATGCCAGTATCACACAATCATATCCCATCGATATTTGTAAGACAGAGAAATTCCTAAATATTTCCGTCTAAGGTACAGTTCTTCTCATTTCACGTACCATTCATAATTTAGTTACGTATATAGTCGTATCATCTGAGAAGTGTGTGTATTACCCTTTTTACCGACGGATTTAAGGTCCTTTGTTTGTTCACAGATAAAGTGAATTGAGACAGTAAGAAGTGTACATAATATGCAGCATACAATTTCTGTTCCCTTGTCTCCACTTCTCCCAGAAAGATATTTCAAAGAACCTATTTCTCATGTGGAGTGACTAAGATCGATTTTCTTATCGTAGTTATTTGTCACCTACTTATAAATCATCGTCGCCCCGTCGACCTTCTTTTATTGCTTCTTTCTCATTCTTGCACCCAAGTCCCAAAAGTTTTGAGAGCGGAATACGACCAGACATAATAACTCCATATGCTCATGGAAGCGTGCGACACATTACACAACTTGGATGTGACCATCCCTACCTACTTTTTGAACAAACCATTAAATGTTCCAAGGTGCATACAAACGGAACAAATAGATCTTCATCATTTAAAATTATTCTGTCATAAAAAATGCAGAGGTATGCACCTTGTCATATAACCAGCTTATACACCGAGGTGCAATTGCATGTTCTCAAATTTCAAGGGAAAATGATTCCAACTTCCATACCGCTGCTGAAGGTTTTAAGCTTAAACTGAATCGAGCGAAAATACATCCTTGAATTTTCTTCCACGCACATGTTCCGTTACACACCCTTCCCCAACCATAACATGAATTTTAATATCCTGCTTTCACTCATACATGATTAATTTCTAGCTTGAAGCAACAAAAAAAACCGTTGCTTTGCTTATATTATAGTATCTTACTGTCTTTTTATTCTATTTGACTGCCAGGTTAGAACTGAAAATCCTACAGAACACTCATATCATTATGTATTTATGAAATAACACAACAATATTTTACTTTCCCTTGAAGAATGTTACGTTTTCCATGTAGAAAGCAGAAAACTACTGATCCAAGGTTAATTAGCTAAAGTTTCTTTTAATATACTGTGAGAAAGTAGTTATAACTTGATAAAAAAATTCTGTGAGAATCTTATCAGCCGGAAGCAAGTGTATAAATAAACGTATGCATATATTCCCTTTTTACCCGTATGCAATTCAGGTATGTAATGCAATAAAACGGAAAAGGTATTGCGAATATATGATCTTCTCTCTATATTACCTGAGCATTTCCTTTTCTAGTTTCTTATTTTAATGAAATTAGTCTCGAGAAAGAACGAAAAAAGAACACACAGAGCCATCAAGAAAATCCATTTCTCTACAGAAAGCGTAGAACATTTCAAAACTTTGTGTGCTAGAATAGCTTGTATCATGCTCGTAAAGTTCTTCCTTGCAATTCCTTTTGTCACTAACGACACTAAATAGGCTCCTTCAGGGCTTCTATAAGTGTATTAAAAGGACAATATTATTATTATTACAGAAAACTAGTCAGCAGTTCACTGCTCCTTTAAGCATCCTTATTGTGCGAGACTGACTCCATCATATCATCAAAAACCTTAAATGCTCACTCTTGTAAGTCTATTATGGTGATCCGAAAAAAATACAAAACTCAAACTCATTCACATCATTCTTCTACTACTCTTTCCTCCTTTTATTGCATTATTATTTGTGGAAAACCCATCTATCGAAAGTTACTTGTATAAACATGTCCTTAGTTGAAGGGAAAATTGCTATTATAGGAGCTATTATTCGTTCAGACTACTTCTATGTACATTTTATCCCCTCTCTATATTGTATTACGTATACTGCTGATGTTATGTATTCTCCTTATAATTTTCCAACTTTCCCCAATGCTTCCTGTACATATTTAAGTTTAATAATAACACTCCCCAGAATAAACCTTGTTTTCTCCAAATGACTTTTCATTCATCCACGGAAGCGAAATAGGGTTTGAAGTTGCCATTCACTCTTTTCCGCCCCCCTGTTTGGTATTGGTAAATAATCTTTATTCTAGTCACTACTTTCCCAATTTACGCATACACACTCCGGTTATGATTCATATCAAAACTGACAAGGCATTTGCTATCGTGTCACATCAATATCAATATCAACATTGTATTACCATAAAAAGTGTTGGTTCAAGCTGCAACGATGATGCAGAAACACAGTTAAAACAACATATATTTATATGAAACTGGTGCATCTTTGTATTGACACCACACACTGCGTCTTCAAAGACAATCAATGTTCAAAATGCCTCATACTGCAGTGCTTGCTCCACCGTGACTAAAGAAATAGAGTGTAAGTTTACTTTAGTTCTGTTACGATGCTTAACAGTATGATAAACATACTGTTTGAAAAGGGAATGTTGTTGCACCAAAAGCTGATATGCACGCATGGATCAGATAAAGAACAAAACCAATTTGGATTCGGTTTCGCAGCTGACACATGTGCCAATAAATAGTAAAGTATGAGTCAATGGGAAATGGGAACAAAAACACGAAAAAGTAAAAGTGTATCAACCAATAAAACAAGAAAAGAACTACATGCACTCAGTGCAGTGGCTTTCTCAAGATTCACACGTATGCATACAATAATGTCATTTTGAGATAACACAAGAAAGAAAGAAACGAGGATAATATACATATATAGGATTGCTTGCGCATACAAAGTTTATAAAAAGAGAATAGATAGAAAAAAGTGTCACATCGTATTCTTTTCGCCTTGTTCCTGGGGATAGTTCTCAATTTGTGGTATTGTTGTACTTAAGACTGTTTGAATCTAACCATAGAGAAGCTTCGTAATCTCCTCGTGACATGGCGTTTTTGTATTACTTACAAATAAAGTAATATCACGCAGAGTGGATGATGAAGATATTGCCAAATTGTCTTTGTATGTACTTGTCAATTCCACTGAATGTTTGTTTTTAATAAAAACAGTTTTGACACGACTTTATCTTTATGTCTATTATAGCTCGCTTCAGGGTGTACCTTGTTACAGCTTATATTACCGGTGTAAAAAAATTCGGATGGGGTATCTCATAAGACACGAGCTTTGTTAAAAATGTATGGACAGTAATGGCACAAATTTGTGAGTACCATGTTACTACATTTTTGGTCAATTCCCTTGACTTTTGCAGATTCGGTAAAGTTCTCAGAATTAAAGTAATATTACGACTGCATTTTGTTACATAATTTTACGTGACTGACAAGCGAGAAAATCATAATAAAACGGCAGACGTACAGCTTGCTTTTGTTTGCTACGAGCAGATGTAAGAACGTACAAATGCGTACGAATGATTTCGAGATTAGAAGTAATTTAACAAAATAAATACCATATTATAGTGCCATATAAAGAACATTTTACGAAAACATAATAATTCTGTCCCTGTCCCTAATTTACAACCCCACAAAAAATCACCATCTAAAAATTCTTGATTTGATTACTACGAGAGTCAATTTCCTCCATTTTTTTCATATGAACTCATAAAAATATTATGCTTGTACACCCCTACGTCCCAGAACATTAGACACCAAGTCCACCGAACTTCCATTCCTAATTTCTACTCTCTACACGAAATGTGCTTACATACGATATAAACAGCAACTATGAACTCCACTTGTCCAATAATACAAACAAATATGGGGGGATTGAGCTAATATTAATGATTTGCAGGACAAACTGATTCAGTGATTTGATAATCTGTTGATTTCTGTTTTTATTATGTATAATTGCAGCAGCAAGCAGCCTTACAGCCAATAGATTATCTTATGGAGGGTTTATATATGATTTTATTAGGAATAAATGCGTCATCCAAAACTGCCGAAGTCCTCATGACTAGTTCATTTAATAACGTCAATTTTTCTCACTACATTTTTTTGCTTCCAAAAGTAAAAATGTATAGGCTATTACAAAAATTGTATTTCGATGATTCAAGGCATGTAATAAATGAATCTATAGATGATAGATGAATAAATAAATAAAACACATGTCAGTTTAGAATTCCAGATTCTGTCAAAACGTATAAACGAAACATTGCAGTGTACTTTCCTTTTAGAAGTACAGACATGTAAAAGACAGCACGATACAAACTGATCATTGCACAACCTGTACTGTAATATTTCTTCCATGCTACACCTTACTACCTTGGAATAGGTATTTATATGCTAGAACATATAGCGTCTTTTATTAATGCCTTTGTGTGTATTAAATTTCCCAATGAGTATGAATAGCTCTTATAAAATCAGAAGCATGAGCAAAGCAAACCAAAGTCCGTAGATTTAATGAGTTTCAGAGCCTGTCTTAATAGCTTTACTCTCTACCATTACTCTTCTTCTCAAACCAATTAAGGTTCGATTTGCTTCAACTGAATCACTTGTTACTTTTCTTAAATGAGGAAAATATTTTGCCGTTTTTCACTAAGTACCAATTACTTACGACAGATATGAGAATGCAAGCACGTATACGTACACTTGTTTTACATAGTTTTAAAACTTTGATTCAAATTTAAACCAAGAGATGCAGGTGCACACATACGTTCTATGTATGTTCTAACTTAAGATTTAATATTCGTAATTTACACTGAGACAATCACTTTCCTTTTAATCATTCCAAACCGTAAAGCATAAATCCAGGAGATGCAGGTGCACACATACGTTCTATGTATGTTCTAACTTAAGATTTAATATTCGTAATTTACACTGAGACAATCACTTTCCTTTTAATCATTCCAAACCGTAAAGCATAAACTATAGTAGACATACGCAGTGTTACAAATTGTACATTAAATTTTTCTTAGAACTAAACTAGTCATGAAAAACCGATTTCACACTTGGCATGAGTTGCTAGATATATGGATTCATTAATGCTATATTCTGAACTTTTCTGTTTTGATTGGTTATGCATTCGAGACTGTTTTAGTTGCTTGTCGGAACTAATTAAGGAAACCAGGATTTACAAGTTTGCGCAATGATTTCGAAGTGCATGTGTATCAACATGTTCTACCATACTACAAAACCATACTTCCTAACTTTTCACAGAATCCTTACTATGAACGGGGAAGAATATAAATTGCGTTCTTACCAGCACTGACTTTTAAAAGCAGAAAGCCAATTTCCTCCGACTCCTTCCTGAGTGAAGCAGACTCGTGTCTTGGTGTAGTGGCACGTCTCCCTTGAACTTGGACTACAAAACCTTTGATTTATGGATACTCCTTTTAGTGGAACTTACGGTGCATTCTAGGTTTACACGCACAAAGTACGCCTCTCGTTTTGTGATCTGCAAACTGAACAAGTTACACCAGACTTTAAAGTAGAGAATCGGTATTTTCGTAAGCGTTCATTTTAATGTAAGAACGAAATTCTGGATGACGATGAAATATTTGGTCAATAAAAAGTGCATCTTGCATTGTGCAATGTCCCTTGAAAATAGTTTTAGGTATAAAAATTCACCTCCTACGCACTGCCAAAGCAATTTAGTTTTTAGAAGTTGTACTTCTAAAGAAGTCTAGATAGATATCTATAAAAAGACGGTAGAAGAAACATCCGGATACTTTCCTTTGTTTTCTATTAAATGATATCATTCAATTCTTTGATATAAAACGAAATGCAATTCGCCTAGTAATGTCGGATTGTCCGTGTGATGTACATAAACCCAGTATCACTTTGTCCTTTGTTCGATAAAAGAAAATAAGTTTCCAGCTTTTATCCAGCTGTACGCGTATACACAGTATTTGAATCTATGATGCATTGGAAATGTAGCTGACATTTTAAAGTATAATCCTTCAGTGTGTGTGTCATGAAACCAAAGCGAGACAAATTTGAAGTACGGAGCGAAACCCATCAGTAAGGTTTCGTTGATTAGTCCAAATTACATTTTCCACGGGCCACGGGTTCTTCCTCATTTCCTTTTTCCAACAATCTCTTGAGACAGAAAAATCCTCAACAGCACATGCATGCAAGTTTTTTGTGGTGTAACCTTGATGTGATGCAAAAGATGTTTCTTTTCTTGACAGGGAACCCCTTTCCGCCTCTTCTTCTGTTCTACCAACATTTTATACAATTCAAGCCTTTAAATGTCTGACAAGGAAGTGCGGCATTCTGACAACGACCTATGCAATAAGTTATAACCGTACATGTACTAAAAGTATGGAGGTTTTGTATGTGTATCATGTACATATGTACCAACATACATTTCAAATTTCAAAAGACAAGGAATCTTTTAGTGGGCACTGCCTGCATCAGCCGGCACAGACTAGGAAATAGAATAAATGCATCCATGACACATTGGCATGCGTGTCCTTTAAGTTTGAAACTGTTATATAAAAAAGAAAGACTCTGTTATACTATTTATATCATTTTCACTCTAGTTACTACATATAAAGGTATGGGATTAGTTGGTAAAGAAAGGAGATTCGGTTAACAATCCGTGTGAAATTGCATTTCCTCACACGATTCCGGTTTAAAATGTTGGCTGCAAGGGATGGAGATGCAAATACACAACTTGGAAACCCGAGAGGTTCCGTTGTGTCAAAATATTATACCGTCCAAGTTCATTGTATTATTACATAGCAGTAAACACATTTGTACACCTTCGACCATAGCCTTCAGGAAAGTCCAGGTTAACGAGAAAACTCATGGAATGGAAGTTAGGTAGTGCATCGTGCATTGAACTAGGATTATGAGTCCCCTTCCGTTCTTTTTCCTATTTCATTTTCGTCTAAAGATTACACAATTCTTGCCCTGTAACAGTTCTCAACAACGGTGATACAATGCCTAGACAGTGATAACATGAACCCCCACCAAAAATGTATCTCAACGGCTTAAAGAGTAATGGCAACAGCCAACAGCAGCTTGCATTTTATTTAGAATTTTCTTAAAAAGCAAAGTTTTTCCATTTATTTTGAAACATCACAAGTTTCATCCAACACCATTGTAGATTTTATGCAGTTGAGTTGCTGATCGTGTTAGCTGTTAACTCTCCTAGTCATTTCTCAGGGCAGCCGAATAAGAAAAAAACTTTATTACTACACACAATGCAACTATATAAATGTAATAACAACTGGAAAAGAACCATTTATTTAGAAAATTCCTGAGAAATTTTCAACTTGTTTGAATTCAAATGAAATATCAAAATATTACAAAAAAAGTTTTTCATCCATCTCTATTCATCTTCATATATATTAAGGACAGAAAAAAAGCTTTCAGCAAAAGAAGAGAAAACTTTGTCATCATCATTTTTGATGCTATGATCATTCCGTCAAGTTAAAATCCGGATTTAAGAAAGAATTTTG
>JAHZNG010002130.1:0-15947 GCA_027744375.1 Orchesellides sinensis | reverse complement strand
GTTTTTGGTGTGTCGATGAAAGGAGAAAACAGGTTTGCGTGCTGTGCCGTAATTTTCTTCCTATTTCAAGCATTACATGAATGAATTGTTCTCTCTGCAAAAGCAAAACAGTATATTTTTCCCTTTTTACAAAAATTATGGTCAACTGAAGCATTGCCAACTTTTTAAATGATAAGTGTATCAAGGAGGGTAGTATATACATACATGTATAGGATGTGGGGGTGTCGTTCATTATGATATCGTCATTTACCTTTTGGCATCGCAGTTTAAAACGAATTTAAAACAAAACTAGTCCAAGAAATTATTTTAAAAGTCAACATTATTACGTTGAGACTGTGAGAGAGGTGGCCATTATGTTTAATCACGTCCAATTACTATACAAACGCGGAGCCCCATACATACACATCACAATCACATTTATTGTAGAGTTTCTTTAATAAATCAGACTGCCAAAAACCAGAGTTTTTATCATAAAATTTATATGATAGCGAAGTAGCATAAAGAACAAAAAGTAGATTATTACTATATGGCATTTTGAGCAGATTGGATCATTTTTGAGCAAGTCTACAACGCATTTTATAACTGACAAGGATATCAAAGTTGTAAAAAAGATCATGAAGATTGCAAAGCAAACGCCAAGACAATTTTCAATCTGTTGGCGTGTGTTTTACTTGTAACCTGTAAAGTAGGTAATAGAAAACTATGTGTATTATGCNAATCGCAAAGGTTGAGGGTTTCCTTCACCTAACCTTAAGAAAAATATCCATTACGCATGCGGCCATATGTGTATTATGCTGCAATGAAGCTCTCGCGGCAGCTGTGTGTCTCTCTCAAAGATCAAGATTATAAATATTACTTACCTGCTTCTTTTAGCATCAGATCAAAAGGCAGCTGTTCACTTTAAGTAATGATGTGATTTTGAATGCGATGCGATATATGATATGTATATTTTTATATTTTTTGAGTAGCAAAAGCAATAAATGTACATCAGTACATCAAGTACGAGTTAAAGAGGGATTGTATATTCATATCATTCATTTATCAACCCCAGCACAGCTATATAAATTTACCTAAGTCACCGTATCAGTTTGGAAAGACGAGAACAAAAACGAGATTCTCATCGATGAGCTTACAAGACACACTCTAAAGAGATTATCGAAACAGACAAAAGGGTATAATATGTGTTGTAGTATGATTGAGCAAGGGTAGCACAGTCGTAGTGTAAAATGTGTTAATTTAAAGTCCCACCTGGCCCTAGCTCTCATTCATACCTCATCTTCTCATTAAACCCAGGAAAAAGAATAAAAAACAGCCGATAATCTCTTGACAAACGCACAATTACAATCTGTGGTTTAGCACGAGCCAAGAAAGCCAACCTGTTTTATAAGAGATGGCAAAGGCGATGGCACCGTCTCCCTCGTTTTTTCCACACTTTTCCGCTAAAACAACAGAAAGACGGATATGAAGTTTCTTTTTAGCTCTCTCAAAGATGAGTCGCATCACAGGTGTATGTGGAGAATATAAAATGACTGACTTTTACCACCAAAGCGTGTTCAAGGAAGCGTAACACTGAGGTCATCTCTCATCTTCTGAATTATGAACATCTATTTTGTACGAATGCTTTTAAAAAGTAGCAATGGTGGTAATTTAATGGGGTATTATCATTGTTATTACAATATTTTCTCCTTTTTTATGATGATAGCCGTGTCGACCATGTCGATTGAGAGAAGTCAAGAGGGTCACTTTCCATATGATATACACATAGCGTCAGCGTTCTTTTAAAGCTCACTTTGCATCATCGTCTTCTCTGTTTTCTTATTCAAAGGAAAAGGAGCCGCAAGGCGGTTTAGCTCGTGCGAAGAAAATAGATATGTGTATCGCTATAAGAAGATATATATTAAATGTAGCACACCAGTCAGATGATAATAATAATAGTAATGAGGGTTGGTTTGCTTACGTAGGATCATTTTACAATGTTCAATGGTGGTGGCCTTTAAAAACGTCATCACATCATGCTCACTAACACATTATAATTTAAGAGTAGGAGAGAATCATCATCGTTGCATCTTCTTCTTGATTGCACACATCATCATAACTGCTACACCACAGAAATAAGAGTACCTTTATATATCATTCATAATCCTTTAAAGGCTCACATGTTGAGGAAGATGACTGGAGGAAACCGCAAAAAATGTAAGTGGAAACATGAAACATGTAACTTGTCAAGAAGTCTCCTCTTTTCTGTTCCTGTTTTGTGGTCGGCTACTTTTGGCATGGGAAATGAGTTGGCTGTAAAACTTAGTATATGCATATTATGGCCTTTTCCTTTCCATTCATCAGCCTTTTCCTACGAAATACTTTTTAAAATGCCGTTTTTCTTCATTCATTCCATTATCATGATATAAAATGTATGAAAGGGTTTCATCGTTTCTTCCTTTATGCTTATCATGATGATGCTGCCACCACCACTGTCTGTGGCAATTACCTACATCCGCTTTTGATGTGTGTGTGTGTACATACATATATACTCCATATCATCAGCATCATCATGAAAACTACCCCTTCAGCTGCTCTTCTTCTTTGGCAGAAGCAGCCTGATTTTTTATGCAGTGTCAAGTCAAGTTGGAGTTGCAATGACATGCAAAAGGTAGAAAACCCCATCCCAGCCCTATTTTTACTCATTCCACATATATACAGACAAATATTCCCATTTCGATTTTTACTTCTAACCTAGAAACCAGCCCTTTTATACCTGTTCACATGTACACGTTGACTTTTTCACGTTGTTGATATTTTTTTCTATTGTGATGCTAATAATATAAAAATCTGAATCAAAATTCTCAAAAGCCTCTCCTGACTGGGCAACTTCCTCTCTTTCAAATTTTTGCTATCATTGTCATTTGTTTGAATTAACCCTTCTTCCGTCAAAACTTTTGACAGGTAAGCAACACAACAATAATCTCAGTCAGGATAGTAAACACACACAACACCAGACCTGAGCTGAGGAGATAATGCAGTGTCATCCTTAGTTCCCTTTTTATTTTCTCTCCCTCATACTTGTGCATTTGTTTATGTGAGAAGGGTTGGCATTCCAACAACCCCGCTATTTACGTGTACGTTTTGGACACACACAAAATAAACGATCAACAGTTGACTGATCATTATCATCATCAATCCACATCACATCCTTTTGCAAAATTGTAAGAATACATTTCAAATTCCGTTCAAGCATACCAAGCAAACTCTCAAGAAATTAGATTTTCTTCCGTATTCCTTTCTTTCACTTTTAAAAATTCCAAATACCTCTATTTAGATTCCATTATACACATAAGCCCTATATCTATGTCATCCTCAGAAATTCCGTATGCTGCAACTCCACCAATAAATCTCCACAATGTTTTGAAATACTCTACAAATTTACCTTTGGCCTTGCATAATAAAACCTGCACGTAGTGTGCTTTACATATTATACTGTGTAAAAAATGTGTTCGGCTCAGCCATGCCTAAAAATGGTATTTATGTATATTTAATCCTGTTTACATTTTTATTGGCAAGACACACATCCTAAAGGCTATGGCGTCTTGGAAGAATACTTGGTAGTTCATGCGAACGAGTGGCAATAAATCAAGGGGAAAATTTATGGGTCGGGCTTGGACACATTTTTCCTTTGTATCTACATTAAGACGCTATTAGACTTTGGAAATTTTTGAGATTTTTTAAATAAATTCGGGAAAGTTTTAGATATAGTATTTTCATTTTGTTTTACAGAAACTTTAAGCTCCATTAGTAAAAATGGAGAAAACCCTTTGTTAAATACGTTGGATTGAATATGAGTAGTTCTGTAGTATAGAGACGAAAACACGAATGGTTCTTGAACTTATGCTATTTATATAATCCTTACAAACGTATATGTACCTCCTACCGTTATATAGCTTATTCTTTATTAAAGATAAAAAATTAAATAATGATGTCTGGTCTGGCCGAAAAGCAAGTCAGCAGCAAATTCTTAAAATTGAACAGTTACGCTTTGTGAAAAGAGCACCTGCTCATAAGCTCTTTGCGTAATTCTCCAGGTGCATTGAACAACCAAACATTATTATATTAGCATCTTCCTTATATTCTTCCATTTCTTTTGTATCTATGTATATTCTTCCCAAATTATCATTCACCCCTTTTATTTGCTCACAAGCATAATACAAATCAAGTAGCAAGTTCATGACCACAGCGGAAAAAGGATTTTTTTTTTGTATTCATCTTTGTATTTGTGTACCAAAATTTTTCATATGAAAAACACAGGAGGAGGCAGCATGAGTGTTTACAATTTGCATTTAGAATATAATATATGAATACGCGTAATATGACGGAGCATTTTCATTTTCAAAATCTAAAGAGTAAAACTAACGCTCATTTTTTATAAAAATGATATAAAAAAATATCTTACATAAAGGATAATATAGAATTCATTGCAGCATGGAATAATGCGCTGCTCATCTTTCTTGCCACAGTTCCCAACAAAAAAAACTTTTTCTGTTCATTTACGCAGAAAAAGTGCATATGTAAGATGAAGGAACGTGTGAAGTTGCTGAGATTTAAGATTTGCACCCGCTTACTCGATATTTACAAGCTTTACTTATATATTTATCCCATTCATTCATTTTCTTTCTCTTTTTTATACGCTGATATAAAGAAGATGAAGAAGATACGCGAGTCGTCGACGCTTGATTGGACTATGGTGCACTACCTGAATCACAGAAAAGGGAGGCGAGATTCGACGCTTACAGTGTATATATAACTGAGTGACTGACGCTCATGGGAAAAATACAGGTTTTAAGCGCCGCCTCATCAACTTCAGTCGTCTCTCTCTTTGTGCAAAATGTATTGTGGCTTTTGCTTCCTTTTTCACACAAAAAAAATCTGTTCATCCCTCATCCCCCTTTCCTTCCCTTGTATTGTTATATTGTATTTTACTTTACCACACTATGTAATTTACCAAGAAACAGAAACTACTTTTCTTATGACAAAATCCAACATTTTTGCAAGAAACGGTTCCATCTCCATTTTATTCCGATCACACTTTCCTTAAAAATCTTTTCATAGAGTATTTTATGCTCAGAAAATAACGCAAAGTAATAAAACGTCTTGAAGATGAAATACCAGCTGCCTGCCGCCACTACAATTGCAAAGGATAATCTTGATCTATCTAGTTTATATTTATTATATACCTTCCCTTTAAATACCTGATGCCCAAAAGTCTACATTGTATTGCTGGCACGTGCCCGAAATATATAATGATACGAAATGAAGGTAAATACAGGTATTATAATACACCTTGAATTTGTATTATTTCCCCTTGTTTTTCTTGTTTACTTACGGTCTCGTCTAAACACCAAAACTTTTTGAGTTTCCTCAAAATTTTGTTCTTTCTTCATCCCATCTTTAGTTTGCACTTTATTTAGCATCATCATGATCATTTATTACACACCACATATATAAAATACCTCCATCATCCACACAAAAGTATAATATTTAAAGGGCAGGTGTGCTCTTAAGTTTGTTCAAGACGAAAACAGGTCTTTTTCCACTTCTTCCTTTTCATCTGCCTCTTTCTTTGTAACTAACAAAAAGGCAGGCAAACCACGGCAGAGAAGAGGTTTCAGAATAAAAAAGGACTAAAAAGCCAAGAAGAATATAAAGACTATATTTTTTTCTTTCTCGTTTTAGATTTAACATGCATTGGGCTGGGATGGGTATGGAATTTTTATTTCAGAATCAAGAATAAAAAACAGGTTGACTTGTGCCTGCATCATCATGATCAACATGAAGTCTTGAAAAAACACCTGCTCCTTCCCAATTTTTTTCTCTTCTTCTTCTTGACATGATGCTCATCATGATGATCATGATGATGAGCAGACTACAAGTATTATGGAGTACTATAAAAATAAAAACTCATGATGCTGGTCTTCTTCTTATTTGTAAAAAGTACAGTACGCCACATATATATTGTGTATGTGCTACACAAAGAAAAAGGAAGGAGAATAAAAGAATGATTAGGAGGAGATACGGAGATACTTCATGGACTTTCCTTGTACTTCAGCAGAAATCTGAAAATAATGATCTGTCTGTATTATGTAGGTATATTAAAAAGTATGCGGGGGTGGATGCTATTGTATCATGCAATACAATATACCATTGCATGTTTATAACACACATTAACTACCTGACTTTACCGCAATAAATTTTTTTGAGCAAAATACTATGTTTTTGAGTTGAAAAACGACTTTGAAAATTGCACTCTTTCAGAATGGCCAACAATAATTATCTTTGGACTGACGTAAAAAGAATATTATATTGTGTGTATGTAGAAAAATCTTGATTTTTTTTTCTTTGTGAATGGTAATGTTATTATGAATCTTGTTTTTTGGAAGATGCTCATCTCGTGCTCCTTTCCTGTATAAGAGGTAAGCAGGTGGCAGGTGTTTTCGTCGTAGGGATATAAACCTTTAAAACGCCAACCTCTTTGATCGCGTGTCCGCTATTTATCACATCAAAGTATTCTTTCATTCTTTTTATATCCATTCTCATTTTCAAAAAATAAAAATTTTCAGAGTTTTCTGACATCACGCGACCAAAAGAAAATGATAATGGAATGGGTTAAATGCACTGATTTATATATACGATTTTGCCTGTCCAACTCCAAAAAATAAAAGTCCAAACAATCATTAAGAAAAAAGAAAAGATATTTCATTCTTTTAACAATGATGCTTTTAAAGGATTCAACAATGGAACATAAAGGGTAAAAGAGGCATTAATCTATAATGAGAAGAAGGGGACAAGGACCTTTCTTGTTATTTTTTATATATACCTGATCATTCGTCATAAATATTTCTACTGAGTAAGAAAGTGATGCAATATTAGCCATATTACACACCTCTCCTTAACTGTCATTCATAAATCATGCAAGATGAGGTGGGAGAATGGGTTAAAGGGTGATGGAGGTGGGGGTGGTACTTAATATGGCTTTGACCTTGTGCGAGCGCACACGAACACTAAAGATAGGAGTAATTACTATGATGGCTTTATGTGTGTACGCAATAAATTGTTGATTGTGCAGTAATCATTTTAGAATATTGCTTATTTTGTCTAGCTTTATAGTAATTATAGATAACCTCAATGGATTTACGCGTCTTGTAATCTCTCATTCTGTTATTGATAAAATCTTGTTATCCGTGACCCTTGGCCTTATAAACAGAAAAAAAAGTTAATTAGCATTTGTGATTCATATAAAATGAGAGTAAATTGTTTTGTTTATATGTGTCATGGAGTGAGAGGGTTTGAGCTATGTATTATAGTGAAATGTTATGTATCTATGTGTGTGCCCTTTAATTAACCCCAACAAAAAATTAAGATTATCAGCGCAGCAGTGTATGACCACGCAAAATTGGTCTCTTTTGCGAAAACGGTATGAATTTAAGTAACATGTTTATGTGTGCTGTATGTTTACTTGTGTAGTTGCTCAACTTGTGTAATTTTGACTTTAAATGGCTATTATGATAATCATGATTAGTAAAATGATATTGTTGGGAAACACAGTTTAAGTTTATTATGGATGTAAGTTAATCAGATGATGGTGCAAGTCTAAAATTAAAAGGTATAACGTATGTATAACTATTTATAAAGAAAAACATAAAAAAATTGTAGCACGTCAAAAACAAAGTACGCAGTAGTATAACATAAAAGGATCGCAAAAAAATGTAATTAGTATTCATGATACATAACATTATTATGCGTGTGCAATGCAAAATGCCAAAAATATATTTCATCTTGCTCAGATTTTTTTTGGTTTGGGATAAAGAGCCGTTCCGAACAAGTTTGGTTTGTTAGTTTATGGTTAGCAGCTAGAAAAGGAATCATATGAATGTCGGATCAGGATCGTATATATCAGGGTAACACTTACCAACGGGTTTCCAAATTCAGTTTTCATTGTATCTGGGCAGTGTAAGGATAAACCTAAAAACTTAAACAATTTTTGAAAAAATGAGGTGCATAATGACAATTAGAAGAGCTCAAAAGAGCAGGTTTGTCGCATCTTTAGATAATATGCAGAAACCTTCAAATACAAATCAAATCTTGTATCCAAAAATCTTTTTACGGCTGTATACAGATATTTTATGTACATATCTTGTATTTTGTAAGTATAATTCTTTGCCTTTAAATATTGTGAATAATTTACTAGTATACCGCATGTCAAAGGGACAACGATGATGCTGGTTGCAGCATAGTTTACATACAGAGCAACACGCCAGAAAGATCAAAGAGTAGCCATTTTAACAAAATACAAAAAATAATATTTTATATTCAGCCGTATACTTCAATTAAGAATTTAAGCCTGCAGAAGTAAAAAACAGGATTTTATTTAATTACCATTTTCTTGCTTTTATTATTATTTACGTAAAAGAAGGACTTGACGTACTATGCTACATAATTTGCTAAAAATACTGTTGCTGTAATCCCTCAAGAAATAATAAAATGCAAATATGTATGAAATCTTTTTTATGTAGCATTACTACATTATTTTTGGTAAAGTTATAATATTATTTAATGTTGTGGCAATACGAGTTTTTATATATATATATTTAACTACCAACTAACTTATATGATTGCAACACCTTTAACACCTACACCCTCCTTCAACCACCACCTCACTGTTTTACCACCTGAGTTACGTTTACTTATCATGAGTCAGTTTATGTCTTATCAAGAAAATTAACTTGAATAAGTGGACGCGCGTGCCCTTTTTGCTTAAGCCTTGTCTTTTTGTGTTTTACTACTTTGCAAGTCAGAGTTTATCTTTTGTGTCCGGCATCTCTCATAAAAATATGCTTGAGGCACATATATATTTTGACCAATGTGAACTGAGTCGATAAGATAATAATAACATACATGAAAAATGGCAAACACACTACATAGATAAGTAAAACAACAATAATATACATAAAGGCTCCTGATTACATACACGTATTTTTTCTCCTAAGGCTTGCATTGTTGTATAACAATGATATATATAAACCACATCATGATGTTTTATTGTATTTCTCTTTCAAGTCTACTGACTTTTCGCTATGTTACAGGTTAATTGGCTCTCCTTGTTAGAGTGAGTGTACAACTCTAAAGAAAAAAATAGGAACAAGTTAAAAATAACTATCTTCACTGCTATACTACATTTTGTATATTTTCGAGATATCACGTGAATACAACTAAAAAATATAATGCAATTGCAATTATAAGACGTTTTTGTGTGATGACCAGCACCTCTACAAACAAAGTATGATAATCTCCCTCCTTCTTATCGACTTGACCTCAAAACCCTTTCGGTATATCTTGTAATCCAATTTTTAGAGTACTTTTCGTATTATTCTTTAAAACTAAATTACTGTAAAAAATATATAGTTACATGGTACATATGTATGGATGTAAACGTAAGTAAAGTGTGTTTCACAAAAATAACAAAGGATGAAATTAAGATTAACAATAACAACAACTAACTACGCAGGAGAGCAGCACCCACGCAGAGCATTTTATTATTTTGTTTGTTAGATAATGTAAAGTTAAATTTAAAAAACGGATACAACGACTGCAAATTACATACTACATTTCATAAAGTGCTATTATACTATATGGCACCATTATATTAACGATTACATTCTACAAGCAATACGCAGTATTTATAAAATATTTGCGCGCCTCCGACATTGTTTTAGTCATATTACATATATACAAAGGGCAGATTTCAGAAGAAATTTTATGTTTATATGAAACATATATAAACTTCGGATGCCAAGAATATAAACAATGAACTAATGACTAAAAATTCTGTATAAATTGATCCGGATGCTTTACAATGTGTGAAAATTGACAACTGGAGAAAGCATAAAATCCTTTGGGTTTTGCCTTTCAACAAAATATCAAAGGACAGCGTGACATTTAACAAGAATGTATAATACACAGTACAATATTGAGATTAAATTAAAACATGGCTGTGTAGGTATATGATAATGATAAGCCTTTGATAATTATAGTTTATGTTTTAAAAATCCTGCCGGGACGGCTCTGATTGTTTGTAAAGGATACTTTGTTGGTGGTATCACATTATATTGAATAGCTAGAGGCTGGTAGTGGAAGGAAATTTAGAGTGCATTGACATTGAGGTCAAATGTTTTTGAAAAATCGGTTGAGTGCACAAAACAAGTACTCTGATGGTGGTAGTACACTTCATCATATCATCTCAATTTTAACATCAGAAGAGCAAAACGTAAAAAAAGTTACTCACGCAAAATTTTGCCCATTTCCCAGTTATATTTATCATTATCATTAAAAATGATCATCATTACACATTCTATACCATTCTCTTCTTATATACAATGATCAACCACCATATCCAAAAAAAGTACAATTTGAGGCAGCTGCATTGGTGGTGGTAGTGCAGTGGTCAAAATTTATATTTAATTGCCACAGTCTCCTCCTCAGAAGTCAGTAGAAATTTTTTTACCCGGGGTGGCTCGCGCCCAGCCAGACTTACAGACAAAATGAACAACTGATCAGAATTATGAACTACTGTTGAATTTGAAGAAGAGGAACCTCATCATCATGATAACATAGCATATAATATAGGTATATGCATAAAAAGATATCCTTATTACGTGTATGCACGCACATACATACATATTGATCGCTTGGTCAGCCTTCTGTGCAGAAAAAAGATGTATTATGAAGTGCTCCTGGCTTTTTTTCTTGGATGTTGATGAAAAAAGAAGCGAAGAGGAATTTTGTTCTTATTTATTTATTATTATGGTTCTGCTACTTCCTCAAATGACCTGTCCGTCCATCTCTGATCTCTACATCATATTTCAAATCCAAACCTGTCTATGTCGCTCATTCACGATATCAAGTCATAAACGGCTGTAAAAATTCTGAGCATTGCAAAAAGGGTATTATATTGGATTGAGTAGAAAAAAGTGCGGTTAGGAAAAATGGATTAAATAAGAAATTGTTTAAGAATGATGATGGTGATTTGAAGATGATCATGTTCACAGTTGATGATGATCCAAACAATTTGAAAAAGGTTGGATCATAAAATGATGATGAGTTACTTTGCTCACACACAACAGTTTTATTTATTGGATTGCAGATATTATTTTACAGATACATATGTATAATACATAGGTACATTTGGAGAGGACATGAACTCTGCCAAAAGTTATAAAAAAGTAATAAAAAAATATAAAGAGGATGCCGATGCGAGCAACAAGTTTCTTTTTTATTACTTTTCAATCCGCTATGATAATTTTTGTGGCAAAATTTTATTTGTCTACTGTATATTTTTAGGGTTGTTCAGATCCCGAAGGCATTTTGCTGCTACTGATGATAGCTATTTATTATTTAGCTCTTCTCTACATTGAAATGGATTTGCAATTTGTATCATGTATGTTATTATGCTTACCCTTTCACATGTACTGTATGAACTCCGCCAATACATTTGCCACCCTTCCATAAAATTCGTGTTTGAAGTCCTTTGGGAATTCCGCAGAAGGCAAGGGCTACCGAGAGGGTTACATGGAAAAGGGAAAAGGAACATGCCACGATGAAATAATATACAATCCTCCGATTGCTCATGTAAAACTTATCACAAATTACAATGCAATTGCATTTAAAACAGATTGATTTCAATGTCAAAATTACAGTCTTACAGATCTTATGAACATCCATGCGCGTCATTTAAGTGGGATTTTGATGATAAAATCGGCTAACTAAAAGTTGCATTCGATTTGGTATGGTATTGATTTATGAAGATTTGTTAAATGAAAAGAAAATCTTTATCATGAGAAGAATAAATTGGAATTTTAAATCGAATGCAGAATATGTAATTCATCTTTGGAAATTTATCAGTTCGTTCGGATTCACATCAAACGACAAAAAGGGCAAAAGTTTGGGGCGAGCTGAGACTTTCTCCCCGACGACACCCCCATTCAGGTGTTTTCAGCATTCATTTTCTATTCACGTAAGGGCTTAGAGGAAGCGACAATTTCATTCATTAAACATAAATATTTCTAAATCTGACAAACGTTTAAACTACTTTATGAACACAGGAAGAGGAAACGACAAAAGGTATAAACAATTCTTTAAAACTCCAAAGTAAAAATTTAAATGGACGCTGCTGCAATTTGCTCAAACTAGTAATTTAAAAGGGACCTCTTTCTTATATGTATGTATGTATGTTTAATGTATACCAGCATTCAGTAGCAGCGGAAGTCAAAGTCCCATTTGTGGAAATGATGTGTGCAAAGTAAATGAAAAAGCGGAATGAATTTGACGTGATTGCGTACTTGTGTGCAGATTTAAATGAATGTAATAAAATAAAACAANAGCGGAATGAATTTGACGTGATTGCGTACTTGTGTGCAGATTTAAATGTATGTAATAAAATAAAACAATATGTGTAAACGGGAAATGACCAAGAAGACATCAGAAAGGCAACAGGTGGTTTAGCTCAGACACACACAACAAATAAGCAAAAAAGCTGGCTTTTTCACTCGATTTTGTGAATGGACCGTGAAATAATGGAGTAAGAAAAAAATAACATGAAAATGTTGTTGTTGATGATGATAATGATGCAAGCAAGGTACATAATAATTTTTGTGGACGTTTGGGTGCAATTTTTCTTTAAAAACACTGTAGAAAATGAATGGTCTTTTGGTAATGGGGTGCGCGTGGACGTGGACTTGGCCTGGCTAATAAAAAAATATACGAGCCTTCAAAATATAAGAGGAAATGAATGATGATCATGGTAAGGAGCAGGCAAAGGAGTAGTGATATCATTATAAACATTTTTATTCTGTCTTTCTTGTTGAGAACGAACAGGTGGAAACAGGTGATGAGCGTCTTTTTTATTATTATTACAGAGTGGACACGCGACGCATTTCCATGTCTGAAGAACAAGCGTGTGCCATGAACGCCAAGCGTAGGAGGAGGAGGAGGAATTAAGAAGAAAACAAGAAAAACAAGAAAAATGCATAAGATATTATGTGGGCACCTGATCATGTTTCATTTCTTCTGCTTAAGACAGGATCCATGGTTCTCCGGTTCCGCTAATTTCTCCTTCGGCTGTATACACTTTTTTGCGTTCCACTTGAGTCACTCCAGAAAGGAAACTGCAGCAGCAGGAGAGAGACCCCGCACGTTATCCAGAGCAGAACAGCATTGGAAACTTGAGAGATAACATTATCGCTGTCTTCTGCCTTGTGTTGACTAACATTATGAGGGAAGGGTAGACATTGTCATTAAGATTCAACTTACATTCTGATGCACCTGTTCCACCACCACCACCCACGCATCACTGACTTTCACCTCTTTAAAAAATTATAGAAACTTTGGTCCTTTTAATACAACTGGATACAAGTCTGTACGGCATATCCTGTATCTTCACTTTAAAAGACGAAGCAGCCAGTTAGTCAGGTTATGAATGTATACTACACACCTGTACAATTTGCATGTGGAGGAGGAGGAGAGGGTCAACTCATTCTAATTACGATTTCCTTCCTGTTGTCTCCTTCATTTAAAGTGCTATGGAGTACTCATATACACACATGCAAAAATTTATCCTGGACAACTTTTTTCAGTCATAAGGATTTCACTTGACAGCACTGATTTTTTCTTGTGAATGAAATTATAATTCAGTGGTACAAACAGGAAGGAAAATTGGCCTTTTCATGAATGAAAAATTTAAATGGCATTATTTATACTGTGGGAAAATAGCGTTGTAGGTAGTTGTGGCGTGGCTCTTGTTTACAATTTAGGATGGTTTCCGTTTTGGAAAAGTTTTCTCTCTTGTATTAAATCAAGTCAAACCTGCAAGTATTTCCTTCTCTGGTGAAAAATTATAATAAACAAGCAGATTTCGGCATTTGATTTCCTGTTTGTTGGGCTCATATGTATGTAGCTTAAAATTAGTCAGCATTTCCGTTATACAAGCCATGTACATTTCAAGAAATTTTCCAGATGTCTTAAGATGTCCCAAAGTAGATGCTTATAGTTGGCAGGTGAAAAACACAGGAGAAATTCGTTTTAAAATCAAGCTGAAGCAGAGCAGAATTTACATTGTAAAACATTTGTTATCTTTATCATTTTAGAATACTGTTTTTAACAGCCGCCACCGTTATTTACATACATACATAAACGTTTATATTGTCTACATACAATTTATGTTTGCATTTGCTGTGTAATAGTGATAATAATCATGAGTCAAATGCGTGTTTCCTCAAATACAAAAATGTACATATGACATCACTTCACCTCTTTCAACTCTTCAAGTCAACTTTCAGCTTTTTTACCCCAAAACTTTAAATATTTATGTTTGCATTTGCTGTGTAATAGTGATAATAATCATGAGTCAAATGCGTGTTTCCTCAAATACAAAAATGTACATATGACATCACTTCACCTCTTTCAACTCTTCAAGCCAACTTTCAGCTTTTTTACCCCAAAACTTTAAAATGAATCATCTTAAACATCTCTACGTTTTCAGACAAGCAAAAAAAGATTCTGTATGTACATTTTTGGAGATAAATATCAGCGTTACTGCAGATTTGTGCAATGCAGCAGTAAGCGAGAGGAAAGAATAAAATTTATTCACGCTAAAAATCTTATTATGCAAAGCTTATTACTCTGTAGTAAGTGAATATATGCGCTATTTTTAGTAAGTATTACCTTTTGGTAGTAAAGGGTTAAGAATAGTACAAAAGAAGGATAACCTTACATGATACACGGCATGCATGTTTTTGTACAACATAACTGAACTATTGCAAAAGAGAAGATTTCTGTGAATATTATTTTTCTTGTTTTTTGCGCAATCTTTTTCCTTTCAAACTACTATATTTTACTTATTGCATGATACTACTCTGAAGGTAATGTGATGAGGAGATAAAATCTGAATCTCCTCCACTTGGCCTGATCCCTGCTATCACATCGCTGCAGTGATTGATAGCCATTGTCTTGCAGTATTACAATATCCTTGCTCTGAATTATCTTTTAGGCTTAATATACACCAAGTCTTTTTCAAATACATGTAGGCAAATTTCCAAGATTGTTCTTCTTGATTGCATAATAGCAGCAATAAGAAAGACTAAACTACAAAAACCAACAATAAACAGGGATTGGGAATAAAGGACTAGGACAGAAAGGTGTCAACAGACAAACAAATTAAGCGATATGAGGTGTCACGACGCGGTGGCAAGCTTTAATTTGTTTCTAAAAGAAAACTGTTAAGACAATAATTGTATAACACGCAAATTCCAATGGATAATTATCATCCGTTCTCTTTTAAATCCTGTATAACATAATTTATTTCTTGTTATCGGTTAGTTGATGTTATTTATCCAGTTCAATGAAAACCCACAAAGCTAATAATTATATTTTGCACCTATTAGTTGCATTTAGCATAATGTGCATTTATCCCTTATCATTTTGCAAGAAATTCTGTAAAAGGTACGTGATAATGGCTACGCTAAAAGCTACTATAAAAATAAACATATTTGATCCTACTTATATTCATAATGTCCAAAACTCTTTCACAGCAATAAAATTCTTAACCAACAAAGCGGAATTCCGCTCCGACAGCTTTTCTCAGCGACATTATTGGTACTATAGCTCCCCGGTTCTGTAAATCTTTTTCCCCTCATATTGTATTATGTATGTACCTACTGTTTTACTAAAATTTCAGATTTTAATAGTTATACATAAATGAAGGGAGAAATTTGCCTCAACCGAATGGAAAAAGAACATTGGACAGAAAACGTAGTCAAGATATTCAAAATACCCCAACTACATAAGTTACTTATGTTTTTGAAAGAATGCTATGTCCTATACAATTTCCACTTAAAATTACTCTTGTGCAG
>JAHZNG010002129.1:0-15534 GCA_027744375.1 Orchesellides sinensis | reverse complement strand
CCACCTGAAGAACCAGGGGTATGATTATCTGAAGGACTTGTCATACTGCTCGAACTAGTCGGTGTACTCTCACTAACAGACACATTAGCAACATTTGGTGTGCTTGGAGATGCACTGGTGGAGGCAGCACCAATAGAAGATGGAGCTGTGGCTGCAGAAGTAGCTGAAGGGCTAGAATCTCTAGGAGGATTCAAAGGCTCAGATGTTGCATTTGGAGGAATCAGTGGTGGTAAAGATGGAGGATTTTCCTCCTTTTTATTAATAATTTTATTGGAAGAGATCGTAGGATTTGCAGATGATGGAGGACTTGGATTTCTATTTGGTGCGGTTGCACTGTTTGTAGCTAAACCATGGGGTGACATTCCTACACCTGGAGGTGGATTGCCTTGTGGAGGCCGTCTCATTTGTGACGCGTCAGTTGATTGTAGCTTAAATGTATTGCCGAATTCTCTCAACTTTGCTGGATCTACAAGGAATGGAAGATAGATATGTTTCCACTGCAAAATTAACCATGCTTTAAACAAGAACAAAAACTACATTACCTTTTCGTTCCAGCGGCACTTTGTTCATTCGTTGTGGGCGAGGTCCAGAATCCTCTCCAGGCCGACGAACTTCTCCATGACTCGCAGAGTTCCCATACTGATTTGGAGGAGGAGCTCTTCGACTGTCAAAGTTTCGCCGGTCCTGGTGATAAACTGCGTTTGGAGGTGCACCATAGTTATTACGAGGATTCTGGTTTTGATTGTACATTGGCTTCCTGGCAAGTCCACTATTATTGTTCGTGTGTGATGGTCCATTATTGTTTGAAGGTGGATGAGACTGCGTCGGTGGAGGTGCACTTGGCTGCATAGTCTGACGTTTTGATGGAGGTATATACTTGTCGTTGCTGCAGAATAAGACAAATCTCATCCTTCAATATGCTAGCAAATGTATCGTATGAGGAAATAAATAATGAAAAGTAAATGAATGTTACTTACGCTACTGAACTAGTATTATTGTTGTTGTTATTATTGACACTAGCGTTAGAAGTGCTGTTTCGCGGACGAACCACAGAAGAAAATGCTTCTTCTTCATCTCCGTTCTCAGCTTGAGTTCGCTCCCAGGATGCAGTACCTTTCTCAATTTCTGAGGCAATCTTATTTGCTTCCTCTTCCAATTTTCTAAATTCAGTGTCATTCTTATCAACCTTGGTTGTATATCCACTGAGGTCATGATTGAAAGAAGAAACAACGCCATATTTCTCCTCATTTTTCTTGAACATATCTTTAGCCTCCCAACCGTTCTGCTTTAATATAACAGAATTTAACACATTAAATCGTGGCTTACAATTACAATACTATTGATAAGGTTCTACAAACTAAGCTGGTGTTTAAATATCTTGTTCTTACTGCATTCCCTTGTCCAGATAATCCAGAGTCTAAAGTTAAATCATCTGGAGTGTCATCTGTGCACTCCCAAGGCGTTAATTCTTTGTCTCGCATCCCTCCACCACGAGAACTACTTATTGCCGTGTCTGTTTGAAATTCTCTCGTAGGATATGTCAAGTCAGCATTAACACACTTCATAGACAGGACCTGTAAAATAGCGCAAATTTTTAAGAATTCATCGGCTTATTAATCTAATAAACTGCAACATTTAATCCCAATAAAAAGCAGACATTTCAAATTACTATTAATTGAATGGACTTGGAATGAAATTTAAATCAAAGTTCAAAAGTCTAATTCAGTATCTCCACCTATTATTAATCTTTTTAAATCCAATACGTACTATAATTATTTCTGCTTCAATTTCCTGCCTAAGACTCATGGTGACTCATAAGTAATCTTCTGCCCTATTTGACAATTTCAACAAGACCCTTTTTTCAACAAAACCGTACCGTTGACGTTGACATAAATAAAATTCTACTTTATTAACGCCTTTATCTCCACAACCCCTGATAAAACATGTTTCTCCGGTACCTTTCTTATCTACTTTTAAAACTTTTTCTCCAATGAGTCATCTCAATTTTTCATAGTTAATCCTATTCACTAACTTCCTCTTGTATACAAAAACCGATTCTACTTCTACTCTAGATAAAAATAAATAAAAAATTGAGAGCATCAACTCTATTCAATTCTAAACAATGGCTTCCTTTTCTTATCTCCCAATCTGTCTAGAAATCGTCCCATCCTGTTTATATCTACTCATAACCTACCAATAAGAATTATCAATGCATGTCAATCTACTATGTCTTTTTCTTCACACTAACCTTCTCACTAGGAATGACTAATACGTCAAAGTGTTTCTCGATGGAGGCATCATCCTTGTTATCAGTCACAAGATGCGCAGCTTCCAATAGGATCTCCATTTGTGACGAGAATGCCACATAGATACCTTCGTACTTTTCACCGTCACGCGTTGTCACCTCTGCTGAGCAACCAATCAAGATGGTCATGTTGTAATGGAAGTAAGGATCCTCTGACTTCCCCTTTCCATCCATTCTACACAAACAAAATGAAACACAAATTACAATACAACGCCAAAAGATACCCTTCAAAAAATTATATTGTCCAGAGACTTACTGCTTATTTGTATGAGGGCGCTGCCCCTTCCCCTTTAAATGCGCCGACTTCATGACGCGAGGCAGAATACAACCACGCTCACAAAAAATATAGCACACAACCTAACGCCAAATTTACCCTCTCCCAAATTTCAACAAAGTGTTCCCACAGACTACACAAAGCAACGCCAACCTTTTCTCCTCAGTCCAACTTGACACTGAACCACTTGGAAGAACTTTTAAACTGTTCTATTCAAATTTAACCTACTACTCCCCGTATGAAAAATATTCCTTTTACTTAATTGTGCTTATCAGTTGGCAAATCACCTTGTTCGTTATTAAAACCTCTTTTTAAGAGGAGGACGATGATTAAAAGTCTTATTTTTTTACACCTTTATCCCTTCACACTAATGAAGGAGCGGCGGAAGTTCAGGATTTTACGTTATCTTCTCCACTAACAGCGGTTTAAAATATTTTGTTGTACAAGGAGTGTTATGGTTATCAGTCAAATGAGACCACAACCTTTTCAATATTTCTCAGCCAATTCAATTAACTTTACCTCTGCTCAAAAATAAAATGCAAAATTTGGAATTATTTCAACTGGCGGTTTTCAGATGGTGACGGTAAATAGACCAGAACGGCACAACGCTAATGATAAATGACTCATTTGGTCAAACTCTTGTGTGGAGCACGGTTTTGACGACGTTTACCTAATATTTTTTACTGATGAAATAATTCACCAATAAAAACACAATCAATACAATGATGATGGCTGGTTTGATGGTAAACTGATGGAAAAAAATTATTTATATTTTTTTCTTGTAAAGTTATTATTACAATAGAAGTGTAATAATAAATATTAAACTGAATGATGGTGATGATGATGATGGTAGATTCGTAGAAACTAATTTTTTCAAGAGGATCTTTTTTTATATACGCTATTGGCATGAAGTATTTAAAAAAGTGTTGTTCAAGTTGTAGAAGTAAGATAGATATGATAGAAGGCTAAAACATTTTTATTCGTGTGTGTGTGTGTGTGACTGAGTGAGTGAGAGAGAGAGAGAGAAGTTGTGTGTAAAACACAATATGTATTTTTTTTTCTATATAGAAAGACTTGAGGTAGAGAGAGACAACCACTTCATCGTCGTCCATATTACCGAAATACACATGAGGCATGCCGTTTTTTAACACATGCGGTGTATTACAAGAGTACATTGTGTGGTATGCACGGCACGTTCGTTGGCTCCGTCTAATTTTACTATTGAAGGGATACACACCTTTTTTCCCAGTATGAGAATAGCATGGGTGGGTATATTGTATTGTGTGAGAGAGCAACATGGATGGGGTATATTTTGGGGATATGCTCTGTTCGAGAAAAAATATTAAGATTAGAAAATTAGATTTGAACAAGAGAATGGTAGGTTGTATGATACATACGGATATACTCTATATGCTTCCTTCCAATTTATCTAAGTTAATCTTATATACTCCCTTTTTATACAAGGTATGCATGCATTGCAATTGCAATGTATGGGAATATATTGGATGTATACAAGAAAATGCATTTCTTCCTTTAACCAAATATTTTTTTCCGATTCCTTATTGTCTTTTTTGTGTAATAAAATGTATGTGTGTATTTTTAGGTATCGTATAGATTTATCATTCATTCTCTACTTCATTCTTCATATAATATATAATACTGCATCCCCTGTCTTGTATTACTACTACGACTTTACTACCAAGTGTATGTAGTAAATAGTCATTCATGGTGTCACTTGTGTATTATATTATGTGAGAGGGAAGGGAAGTAAAAAGTAGCTGTGCGTTTGTAATTTGTATATGCTGTATATACCACACATTACAAAGTAGATTCCTTTTTTTAGGGGTGAATCCGGCTAGTTTTGGTTGATCATGAAATGAAAGATGTATATAATACACGTAGACAATAGAGAGATTATATTATACACATAGTTAGTTACATGAAATGTGTGTATTATGGAATACATAAGGTATGAGGAAGGATTGTTGGAATTTTTGAACGAAAGTTGGTGGTGGATGTGGTATATATGTAAATGAAAGTGCGAAAATATAATGTATTATGTAGTGTAAGGGTGGCATGTAAGTAATAAAATATATATGTATATTTTTGTGGTATGTACTTTACTGGGGTTGTATGCTTGGCATATATAAAGCAATGCATTTAGCCATGATGGCAAATCATAAGAGCTTCGGCATGGCTATGTCGGAGTTTTTAGACAGTAGATTGAAGGAGCGGGTGGACTTGTTATATTTGCTACAGAAAGAAGTAGAGGGAGAAGAGTGAGTAAAGGATGTACATTGGCACTTGGGTTTTAGTATGCAATTTGGATGTATGCACAATAATATATAATGTGAGATATTATGCATGTAAAAGTAATGTATTCAATAAATTAACAACTTGTATCGTTTTTGGAATGAGTCAAGTTCACTTCAAACAATCCTTCCNATAATGTGAGATATTATGCATGTAAAAGTAATGTATTCAATAAATTAACAACTTGTATCGTTTTTGGAATGAGTCAAGTTCACTTCAAACAAGGAGTTTGTCATTGCACTATGGGACAAATGCAGGTAGTGGGATTTTGGGAAAGGGACAGGTGGATAAATTTTTGTAATAAAATAGGTGTCGTCGCAGATGAATATACCTTTTGGTAAGGAAGGATAAGCTGATGAGCATAAACATGTTTATCAATGTTGGTTGGGTTAGCGTAAACAAGTAATTTGTTAAAATGTGCATTCTTGCAGTGAGTCGAACATAGCAGAACATGAGAATTGGTTGAGGAGTAGAAGAGAGACACGAATTTTTATGAAATTAAGCTTTAAAAAATCATGTTCAATGTGAATGGCAGACAGGAATAGAAGGGTTTTATGGATGAGAACAATAGACGGTGAAGTTTGGATGGGCTTTATTACATATGTGCCTATTCAATATGATTTATTTTTAAATGGAAAGGCCCTTGAAGATTATACATGCTTATAATTCGTTTCCAATAAGATGGGTTTAAAAATGTATTTTTTACGATGAGGCAGTGAAGTTAAGGATATGTTTTTAAGAAATACTTGAATTGTGTCACGTATACTTGCAGACAGTTTTTATGACTGCATGCGACATGTAGATTAAAAATTTTGAATACACTAATCCGTTGTTTGTCCACATCATTTTTGTCCTTTTAAAAATTGCCTAAAAAATTTTACTCTTACAGAGATTGATGCTTTTAATTGGGCGTGATAGTCCAAAATTTACAAGAAAATTCGTAGTCCTGTTAACTTTATTAAAATGCAGAGGACAAGAAACTTGAGATAAGAATCAAATGTAAACTATAAACTGTAGGAATAGGTTAGGTTCATTGAAGTATGTATTTCTTGCAAATTTGCATGAAAAAGCGGCGTACCAAGTACTCGTTTTGTCAGGTTGCGGCAGAAAGAATAGAATACTTAATGGAGCTGTCAAAAATCATCGTCTCCCAAGTTGTTCTCATAAAACTGCGAGTTGCGACGAAACAGGTATGCACAAATGTCCATCTTGCATTTTGCATGCTCTCGCAGACAGGTACTATTCAAAGGGTTTTGCAGTCTCCTGTCACCTATGAACGTGTATGAACGCTATGTGGCTATATTGGTGAACAAAGAGCAGATTGAAGCTAATCTCTTTTCTAAAAGCACCCATGGATGTCTCTACTCACAGCTTGAGTAGCGTTTTAGCGACTTTAGGTTTAGATTAAATTTGCATGGTACTATTTGTGCTCGCATTCTTAAAACTGAATAGTAAATTTGGCACAACTTCAGTTTGTCGGAATTATAAGATTGGCTTCAATTGCAAGAATGTTGAGGTAGTGTCCGAATGAGTATGATTATATAAGTGATAAGATTCTATAAATAATAACCACGTATTGATTCCCCGACTTCTCTGCTGGACAAAGTAAATAAGGGCATTCTTTAATTAACATATACTGAAATTATTTTATCTATTCTTAATTCATATGAAAAACCTGCTTACAATTAGTTGATGACACTAATGCTTCCATAAGAGTTATCAAAAACCATATCGTCAACAAAAGCTTATGTTAAATATTCATTGTACATATTCCGCTAGTTCACTGGGGAACTGTCGCAGTCATCGTGTTATGAAAGAACTGAAATATTTTTATTACGTTACTGACCTTGATTTCCTTTCTGCCCTTAAAATAACCCGCACGACTGCAATTTAGTTCCATGCAAACGTAAATAAAGCATAATATGTGCATAAATGTATAAAATATTGTAGCATCTAACGCTGAATAATTAATGAATCATTCATATGGATATGGAGATTGTACCACATAGATTGAGAGAGTAATAAATCATGCTACTAACAGTTCAGTTTATGTAAAAATCAATACCAACCCTCTAACAAAACTTATATATTAATTATGCAGAAAATATTATCCATCAACTAATGTTTTGCATTTGGTAATCTTCACATGGGCCATAGTACTCTAAATAAGAAGAAGAAGAAGAAGAAGAAGGAGTTATTCTAGAAATGAAGTGTTAAAGTCCAACTGCATAAACAGGTGTTGAACTACCAATATTTCTTACATAAGCTGGGGTTATCAATTATTTTTTACATTAGCATTAGTCATTCTCATTACCAAGATATATACACATATAAACTCTCATATAATGACTCACAAACAGTTAATGTCATCTTAAAAAACAAACTTTCATTCTAATAATAAATGGCTGTATTTACGGTAATATTTCATCCCCATTTAATTGACATGTTTCATTATAATTTGCTATGTTGCTATATTTTTTAAACAGCAATATAAGACAAGAGATACGAATAGATGTTTAAATTGTATTTATCATTTTTCACGAGTTTTTTAAAGGTTTGAAATGTTTATCTGTTTCCTATTCGCTTTCAACTGACCAACCAAGCCAGGTCTTCATCAATAACAGTAGTACAGTAATGAAGAGTAGAACGCTGTAGTTCTGTCAGTTTATCTGTCCATGCATAACACATTACCTAATATGCTTTTAGGCTGTCATTCCATTTTAAAACGTACTTTTTCAATCTACATGATGGGCTTAGCAATATTACTTTTTGATGGGCAAGTAATGGATAAAAGAGTTTCCTCTTTGGAAAATTGTAAACAGGTTGAAACCCCCATAAATAATAAAACAAGCTACTTCAGGTTCCTAAATACCTAAGGAAATCGTGTAATCCTTGAGATTTCCTTTTCCATTTAAGTTGCTTCTACTTATTTTAGCTCCTTAGTTGAACAAGATTTTGTACAAAAGTATAAGTTTTTTAGTATGTCATATAAAGAATATGCTTCAAATGACGTACAGACTTTGTAGTTTAATAGCACATATATTTTCTCTAATAATAAAAAATTGAACCCGTTCGTCTGCATTGACATGTTTATACTTAAGACTTTTCAAGTGGTTTCATGAGGCTGAGTGAACTCAAAAATCTGCAATGATTTTCCGTGCAAATAAAATGTAGATTGAGATTGATAGCAGGAAATCCATATTACGTATCAGATTCTTGTGAAGAGAAAATATCTACTCTTATGTGGGACATTTTTATGACATACGCAAACATATCGTTTGATAGAACCAATGGAATTCAATCAAAAATATGAACAGCAACATTTACTTGTCCTCCAGCATTACTTCTTCACATCCATAAGTGTAAACTATGACCAAAAATGAATTCAATTTTAAAGGAACATCTTGTTCCGCCATCAACTTATTTTAAGACTAACAAGCAAACAGTCTAACAGAGCATACGAGTAAATAATGTTATTATCCCACAATTTCCCCAAGACGAGTGCTTGTCCTTTCACAGACATGAAAATGAAGGGAAATTTTGAGCAACAAGACATAATGCAATAATATATTCATCTACTACACCACTCTGACATGTACCGCTTCACTTGGTAGTTTTATTGAAGTTTATTTACTCAAACTAGACTTTTCCCCCGACTGGTGACAGTTGATGATGAAAGCATATAATATTACAAGAGAAAGCAATAATAATACCTAAATAGCAAAATAGTATGTAATGTACTAGCAGAAAGTATCGTCATAACTGAGGACTGAACACAAGTTTGCCCCATTCGTCACAGTTGCTAAAATTAAAGCACAAGTTTTCTTTTTTAGCCACACGTTCTTTGTATTAAGAAGAAGAAGGCAATGTGTACAACGGAACGACTGAGAGCTCTTGTTCGTATAAGTGGTATAAATGCATTTATATGGTGAAAGCTGAACATTTGTAAGTTACTGTATAGTATGATGGTGAAATACGCTTTCCATATATGACACCTTTTTCTGCTCAAATGGAAAAATGTATGCAACTGCACACTGTCTGTACTCCCTATTACGACAAGCCATTCAAAAGCCTATATAGTGTGAGCTGCTATTTTTCTCTCAGCTGAAAGCTAGAAGAAAGCAAGGAGGAAATTTCAACCCGGAATAGTATGTTGGAGGGAAGCGGAGAAGGAGGGGGAGGAGGAAGCAGTCTTTAGTTTCCCATATCACATCATATGGTTAGGTTTACAATCCTGGTTTCCCATATCCGTCCCATATGTAGGGAGAAAGCATGGAATACAGACGATGCATCATCTCTCGTTACGAAACACTGAATTGCACACAAGAAGCAATAGAAAGGTGGAAAAAGGACTGAGCTCTTGCTATTTTACTTTCGCCAAAAAAGGAAAGTTGTACATGAGATGGAATGGAGCATACATAGCACGTAAAGAGAAGTAGTAGTAGTAGTAGTAACATGGTGTGTGGTTATATAACGTCTTTTGCTTTACGTATATTTATTGTTATTCATATGGTAAAAGATTATGAATGCCACAAGCAATTTTAACAGGAGAAGAGCCGAGAGTCAGCAGTAGTGTGGAGCTTTGGAAAACATCAATAGTCATATCGTTCCTCTCTCGCTCACTCCGTGGTATCCGAACAGAAGGATTTTGCAGTAGGAACAGGAGACAGGTTTTTACTCTCACTCTTTCTCTCGCTGTTAAAACCCCACTGTGTTTTTATTTCACAAGTAAAAATAATATGAATCAATTAAAAAGTGTGTGGTAACTATTTGCAGTGTTAAGGAAAGTAGAAAGAAAGCTGGTACTTTACATAATTACTTTTCACAAGAAAAACTAAAAAGGAAAAGGTTGTTTTGTTGGAGGCCCTAAAAAATTCAAGGAAATACACCGAGGTTCTTAAAGGTAAGTAGCGTAAGACCATCATTTCTCTCTTGCTTTCGCCACTTGCTTTCATTTACTCCCACACACTCATCCTCAACTCTCTGACTCATCAAAACTTGTTATGACTGTCATGCGTATAATTACAACAGATTACTTGAGTTGACGTGTAGTATTTGTTAGAAACCTGTAATAAAACAAATGTCATGTTAAGGCAAATATTAAATCTTGATGGTGAATGGCAGTCATGTTATATGTCAATTGAGGTAGTTTCTATGTGTTGTCAACCTTGGTGACCATGGAAACATTACATTTCTCATACCACGTCGTGTCAGAATTTCTTAAGTTTTTCTTACATTTAACTAGCATCAGGGTGAAATGAAGGGAACAAAAGTGTTTTCACCACTTATAGTACCAAAACCTATAGTTTGTTTGATGATATTATTAATGTTGTCAAACATTTAATATTAATATATAAGATAGACATTGTGTGTTTCATTTAATGTTAACGACGCATTTTGTCATTTAACTTTATAATGCTTTGTCAAGGTGAAGACGGTTTTGGACATGGATTCATATATGTAAGCGTACGTTACAGCTACTTCCACCAAATGCGCAGTTATAATAGGTGCATTAGTATTAAATATTACTCTCAAAGATAATTAACGCTTAGTAATGCATCATCATTAAGTCTTTTAGGTTTTCAATGTCCTTGTAGCTTCAGGCTTTGTGCACATAACATATTATTACTTAGGTAAGTACTATAAATTGGCGTGTTTTAATTTTCATGTCAATTCCAATTCCAACGTATCAAAGTTTATTTTGGATCAATCCAAATAAACGTTTATAGGATTAGCCTAAATCAGTCAAGCATAATAAATAATAACATACCATTGCTGTGGTGTTGTTACAGCCAAATGGGCTATTTCTGGGGCTTTTAAATATTTACATGAGGCAAAGTCACCAAACATAAAAAGCTGAGGCAGAAGTAGGTTTTATTTTGAACGAGCGTTTCATCACAACGCTATCAGTACGTAAAATATTGTCATTAGATCATGTAGTAATAGGTATCAGTCCTTTTAATACCACCATCTCATCTATTATTGTGTAGTTGTGTAATTAATGGCGTATGTGGCGTTCTGGGATTCAACACTTGAATAATCCCAGTCCAATACGTTGCTCTAAAAACACGCCACAACTGCGTCACACGATTCACGACACCAGCACCACAAGACTACCGTGGATTTGACAACTGTGGTCACAAGCCGCATAATAAGATATGGCTTCTTCATCCCCATCCCATCTTTCTCCGTTGCAGCATAGCATTATATGTCAGAGTCGGGATAAAATCTAAATTAGGTACACGTTGTGGAGACGCTACTGCATCTGATTCATTACGAGATCCATTGTTAATTACCAGGACAAACTATTAGAACTGGTGGCAAGGGAAATCACATTTAATCTTTCAGAGTGCTCCGCAGATATGGGCATTTGGGGTAGCTACAAATAAAATGTATTATAAAATAACATAATGATACAATAATACTAGCCAGTAAAGACAACAACTGTCTAAATTCATTTTAGTCAGTAGCTCCACATAATGGTTTTGCGGCAAATGTGACAGATTCGGCAGACTGGGACAAAAATTCATTTACGCTGTCATTAATGCTCATAATGCCGTTAATACCATTGGGCATGGTTGTTTTGCACTCAAATAAAGTCTTTGCGATGCCATACGCGATTTATATTATATATCCTTTATCCGTGATTATCCGCAGGGCGCAGTCTTTGACAGGGTGGCATTGTCTTAGCATTCATATTTTTGTTTATTCCATGGATAATTGTTTTTATTAAACTAATACCGTAGATGTCATAGATAATATGATAACTGCAAAGATTTTTTTTTAAATAGACAACTTTCAGCTTGCGTATCCTGAATTAACATGAGTGTTTCTAATATTGAATATTTCATGACGCAAGTCGTCCAATACTATGCCGTTAGGTTCAGATATAACATTGCATTGCAATTGTAAAGCGTTCGTACCCATGTTAACTCGAAAATAAAAACAAAAATATACGTTCAACTTAATGCAAACTAAACTATAAAAGATAAGTTCTTATCAGTGGTAGAGAGTTTGTTGCCACCTTGTAGTCAAACAGAGCTAACTAATTATAACTGCTACTGACTATTATCATCATTAGTAGCCGGAAAATATTATATACCTTATCAAGGAAAGGATGCATTGCTCAGGGTTTGTTTTTTGTTAATCAAACAACGACACTTTCAATGAACACAAGAGATTATGACTGACTACAAAAAAATTCTTGTAATCGTAAATATTTTGCTGTAAATAACTCTTAAAACGAGTCCTTGAAAATTATATATGATAGCGTTTCATATTTATTTTTTATGCGAATAGCGAACGTATAGCTATCCTGATCTATAAAATCTATTAAAAAATCTTTTTGTGATTCGAAGGCATTTCACTTTTGGATATAATTTTTATTATTATTATTATGGTTTTGTATGTAAGTTGTATGCGTAAACAATGACCGTCTGTCTAGGCACAAAGCGGAAAGATTTTTAATTGGCTGCACATTGACTAGTCTGCAAAAAAATGCTAACAAGACTAGTCCAAGGGACTGTGAGCACCAAAGAGTCGTAAACATAATTTATTACCACATACCTATAATTTAAAACCCTACCGCTGCTTACTCTAAGTGTGTTACATTAGTAAGAGTTTTGTAGTTAATAAACAACATTTTCTTAGATTTTTCTAGTATTGCGATTTTAAAAATACAAACAGGGCTCTACGGAGGGACCAACCTATATACAAACAAATACAAATTTTTACTTTGGGATTTTGGGAATTATTAAAGACAAATGAATCACCATTTTTTTCATTTTCATGTGCGTGGTGGCTTTAGTAAAGGGTTTACGTTTTACGTATGTAAACTTCTAGCATGAAATTACACGAAATGTGTGTACTTTATACTTTATGAAAGGAAGTAAGGAAAGATAGTTTTATAGCGTGTCGTTAGTCCATAGTCCATATATGTACATGCAGCGTGTATAATATAATTTTTATCATAAACAAACTCATTCATTTTACTTTATCAAATGCCTATTTATAGCAAATCCTTAGTTTATGGTAAACTCTCCAAATTTTTTTTGTTGTAAACATAATATTTGTAAATTTTAAGTATATATCCCTAAAAATGCATTTGTAGCATAATATTGCATAAATTACTTAGAAATACAGTAGAGTATACCTATGTGATCGTAACCCCTAAATAAATCCTTTCATGATACATATATTTTGGATTTTAGCATAAAGCAATGTATGTTTAGAAGCTTAAGTTGTGGAGTTGACGAAGATGTAAACAAAATCTCAAGACTCAAGCGCAATTCTCGATTTACGCAAGCAGAAGCTCTCGGTATATATTTGTTTTTTAGCTATATTCGATGTAATATGTACATTTTGAGGTTAATGCTTGTTTGGATAATGTTTCTGTGACGTTAGGCAAAGACGTTTGTAATAATCTAACTTGGGTAAATTGCTTGCTGAAAAAGCTTTTTGGTAAAAAAAGTTAATGCTTGAATATGAAATGGGTTTACTGTCCTTTACACCGGCCAAAAGAAGCATAAAAATGTACATGTAAACATTTAAAAATTCATTTGTGTAAACAGTAACCAAGCGAGCTTTTGCAAAATTGCACAAATTCTTTTATTAATTAACATCTGATGAAGGATTAAACGCAGACTTAGGATAACCGTAATGCACAAGATGATGCCTTAGACATACATATAGAAATCATTACAAGATTAACCTTTTATACATACTGCAACGCATTTTTTATTGATCAACATATAATTATCGTAATTACACTACAATATCATCACTTTTTGTTAAAAGGGACCCTTTAATACATACAGTTTTTGACAGTTGCTGAAGGCGAAGGTTTTTTTACCATGTCATAAAAAACAAATTCAGCAAATAATCAAGGAATTATCAAACATAGCATATATACAACAGCCATGATTCACTGTGTAATACAGCAAACGATGTTAAATAATATACCTTAATACGATTCCTGCATTATAATGTAATCTGCATTGTAATGTAATGATTATACAAACAAAAAAGCATGTGTTTTTTGCAAAAAAGTGTACCTGTTATCTACTAACACATATTATTAATGTACTTGGATGTTATATGCGTTTACATAGGTACAACAACTTTATTATGCATCTCTTTTAAGAAGGGAGTCACTCGGCGTGTCGAAAAAATTATACAATTTATAAAACATTTTCAGTCTTCTTGTTCCTTGTTCTCTTTCATATACGTACTCAGTACACTCGAAATATTCGAAGGTAAATATAATTGTCATCACATCATTTCCAATCGTGATCTTGCTCTTGATGGAGGAAGGTAGTTAGAAATTGAATTGGCATTGTATAAATTGTGACAAAAACGAGACTCCCAGACAGAATAGAATTCTACGTAAAAAAACACACATTTGCTCTTGACAACGCGACAAAACAGCTAAATTCTTAACTAAGTGCTTTTTTATATTGTGGTTGTAACTGACATGGAATCAAATTTAGTAATCGGATTGAAGGCCATTTTGGTAATGTGCTAAGCGAGTGTGTGACTGTAGAGCATTGAGGCATTGACTGTAAGTATATAAATAATATATTACTATGCAGTTTTTTGGGAATTGTATGGATTAAATACAGTATTAAATTTACCCATACATACAAAGTACATTATATAAGGGACGGAAGGACACTTGACTTCTCAAGGGACATGACAATATATTGCAAAGAATTAATTTAACTTACAACAACATTGCTCATTATTTGCTTTAAAATTTTGTCTTTTGTGTTATTACTCAGGTGGTGGTCTATCATCTCATTGGTCTTTTCGCTTGTGTGTCAATGTTCCTTGCGTAATAAGGCAAGAGGGAAGTAAAGAAGGCATAATAAAAAAGTAACACACAAAAACAAACATTCAAGACACGCATCCAGAAGCAACGACGTGCAGACGAGCTGACAAACGGATCATCTCAATCTCGCGTTCCAAAATATTCAGTTCCAGGCTTTGGCTCTTACTCAGCTCCAGAACAAAAAAAAAATTAAGGCGAAGAAGGAAGAGTGCCGTTCCGCAACTGGTTTTTAGCAGACTATTACAGCAACTCTGTACATTACTTGGATATCTGGAAGTACACAACAAACAGTATTATTATTGCGATTGCTACTCTTCTGCCAAACTACAACTACTGCATTGCAAAATAGAACAAAAACCTTTTTGCTCTAACTTAAACCAACCAGTTCTTATCGCCTAAAGTTACCAGTTTGGTTTTGCTGGTGAGAAAAAAAAGAAAGTTTTTAGTAGATTTTCGTGTATATGTGAGAATTGGCCACTCACATTATTCCAATCCATTCCGGAAAGAAGACAGGGAATTATACTGAAAAAGCGAGGGATAGGAGCCAGGTGGCTGAAAGTGGATAGAAAAACTGTAAACTAGGCTTATCTATTCAAAAAAAAAAGTAGGCAGGCTTTCAAGGAAAGTACTTTTATTCCAACAACATTTCAGCGCAGTGAAAAGACATTTTTGCATTTGTGAAGTGACACGAAACGAACAACACATATATACAAGCTGTCGATGTATACAAGAATGGTGTTTTCTCTTGTGAGCCAAGCATTTTTTATTTAGTTTTGGTGTCGCAAGCGTAAAGAACAAACTGTGTTTCTTGTT
>JAHZNG010002128.1:0-14878 GCA_027744375.1 Orchesellides sinensis | reverse complement strand
AAGAATTTGTAAATTCTTTCACTTCAAAGAGGTGCACAACTACAACCTGATCATCCAAGAAGTGGCGACTTAACGTAAAAAATTCCACCCGTATCTGCCTTTTAGTAAAAGTATATTGAAACATCCAAAACAATTTGACCTTTCTGCAATGGCTGGGAAATTATCAGCAAGCAAAAGAATTTACAAGATAATATGAGCATTAAGACGAAAAAAAAATTCAGGATTTTCAGGTATCTGAAATGTGAGTTAACGAAACCTAGAGCTCAAGAAGTGAGCAGCATACGTAAAAAAAAGTATGCATATATTGGAACCACTCAATCCTCACCTGAATGACTGAGTGAGTGAGTTTCTTAAAAATGCACAAACGAATTAAAGCCAACATTATAATTTAAGTATGCCACCTGAATCTTAAAGGGATTTCTCTGATCATCATGATCATCGCCAACCAGCAATAACATCAACAACAGTAAAGGGATTTACTACTACTACTACGTATTATCTCATCCATATGTTGGCGTTGGCAATAATAATATTAAGTTTGAATACAAATGCAAAAGTCCGAAAGAAAGAAAACTGGAATTTTCGTCTCCTTCTCTCATTTGCAATTCATGAAGGTTATGTGATGCCAACAAATATATACAAAAGAACATATACAATGTAGATTTTGAATTATATTATACATATATATGACATGGACGCTTTATAAAGAAATAAGAGACGTTTTTCATAAGAAGCATGGTAAAAGGAAGGACGAACAAAACTTGAAATAAATGGCTAGTTCGTCCTTTAAAAGTGTATAGCTACATGAGCACATATACATATTATATATGCATAAAGATGAATATATAGTACAGCGTCTCATTTAAAATCCCCAATTGATTATAACCGGCCGTATAAGAAACGCTCGCATCTTCTTCACATTCACAGGAGAGATGAAAAAGAAGATGATCATCAGGTTGAAATGAAATAAAGAAGCCCTATGGGCAGAGCAGATAACTTGCTGTAATAATCGTTTTCAGAAAACAATGCCATGCAAGTACAACCAAAATCCCTGGTAGTTGTAAGCCAGTTAAACCTGGTGCTGGTAAGTCAGAGGGAGATGATAAAAAATATTCTAAAACGTGAGTGAACCGATAGGAATGCAATGCAACAAGAATCCATGCATATAAAATCCTTTGTATCGAATTGAATTCGACCACTTTTTAGACGTACTTACTTATGTGTGTACATAATGCGTAGGTACATGCCATTCTACGACCATTGTATATTATATATACAAATCAATGTTTTTATATAGATGTCTATGATATTACGCAGTTAAGTAAGGTTTGTTATGCATTGTCCTTTTTAAGAGTACCAGAATATTAACAGGTAAGAAGAACGAATGATGAGCTAGCCCTTTTGACCTTGCACTTGCCAGTTGTCTCTGTCTCATGTACAAAAGCGATGGCAATGCAAAACCTATTTAGATTTTTGACAGTATACAAGAAAATTATGACTTGGGGTAGCTTAATACTTTAAAGTCTCAACTATTATAATTAATCAGGTCGAATTCGAGAGAAATATTTTAATGGTTAAATTGTTCTCTTGCTAGTAAAACTTCTTAAGACAGGATACAATCTAAGTCTGTTTTGTGTCGCTTTTACCGATGATGCATTTCGAATTGTTTTTTTTTACTTTTAATTGTGACAAATAAATGGGCTATACAAGAGAGCACAAAGCAAATTAATTTATATGCTTGAAGGCCATCATGATAATAATATTCTAAAAGGTATATTTACTAATTATTACTCATGACAAACCGATAAAAGTATTTATCAGTGTCATTTTACTTGCCTCCAGATGAATAAATTAAAATAAATTTGAGCAAGTATCTATGAAAAAACTAGTAAACAATGCATATTAACACCCGTGTTCGATATTTCCTTCAAAGTAAAATACTCGTCTGGATCTGGATTCTAGATTCATGTAATAATGAATGGACCAAGAAGAAGGCATAACATGAAGTCCAAAATGAATGCTAATTATTGCTAAAATTCCAGGAAAATTAAAAATAATATCTTGGTCATGTTATTTGTGAGTTTTGTGTGAAGGTTAGTTATTAATGCATACAAATGGTCAGCTTTCAGTTATGTACACAAGTAGGTACTTGTCGTTATGAATATGTGTGGCATAATTCAGTCTTCATATATCATGCATTTTTCTTAACTCGTTCCTTACATCAATACCTAATTTTTGCACTCATTTGATGCTTTGTTATCGTAGCCGATAAACTTCACAATAAAAAGTTGTGATGTAAAAGGCAACCTCTCTTTTGTCGGCAATACTTTCTTATCGTAAAAAATACCGTCGCTTGAATAAGATCCTTTAGCTACTAATAAAACAGATAATTTATGTAGGAAGGGGTTTTCGCCACTTTTAAAACGCTAGCAGTGTTTATTATTAGCAATCATAAAAACGTATTTGGCACCTTTGTGTTAAATTTTGTACATTTTGCTGCTTTTCTTCATTGTCAATCTTTCAACTTTGGCTATTTTCGGAATACGCATTCATTATCACACAATTTTTGCAATATATGATCATTAGTAAATATCCCGCCAGCATGAAAGAAAATTAGCATTGATTCTGTGTATTGAACATAGCAAATTGTGTAATTACTAATGAGTGTTCTTCTTCACGTAGTACGCTTTCGCTGATGATATTTGACAAATTACTTTATTGTTGCCATATTTGGCCAGCTAAACACATCATCTATGCTTTGCGCCTACGCGATGGTTAGCGAAACGCCTTCCGGCTTCATTTAGCTACACTAATTTATGGCACTAAAAGGCAGAAGAAAAGTTTGAGACGCTTCATTTTTCAAAAAATCAAGTTGACCTTGTGAGAAGCTAAATACTTTAGGGGGTTTCATGTACTTCTTTTGCCCTCTGTATTATTCTTGTATTCATACAATAATTTGGTAATAAATGAATTCACCAAACAAACATTTTTTCTAGCACCTGAAGCCATGCCATATCCATTTCCCTATCAAATTTCAGTTTCAATTTTATGTCTCATTTCTGGAATGCGTAACGACAATTTACATATACCTACTTATATATTTAGCATGGACAAGTAGTTGGTACATTGTTGTCCCCATATTTTTACGATTGTATTTTAGTGTTTCAGTTTGGTGATGCCACTTAGTCAGCAGCCCATTTTCTTTCTTTTAAAACCTTGTCAGGGCACATGCCAGAGCATATAAAAAAATATGCTGCGTTATGACTTTTTCTAGATATGATTTTCATCCGTCTGTACCCATGCGTCTTGTTTGTTTCGAACCCCACATAGTTGTGGATGTAATATATGAATGCAACTTACTTTCATGCTCTTTCTCTAGTTGTGCCATCAAAAAATGATAATGCTAGTGGCACACTGTAATAGTTGAACACAAAACGTAGTTTTATACTACGCATGCACCATACCATAAAATCTGTGGACAGGTAAAGAAATATGTATAACTGAGAGAGAAGTAATAGGATAAGATGATTTTCTGGCATAATTTACAGTTTTAGCCTTGACAAGCTTGACTTACTGGCTTCATTTTATTTCCTTCTTCGTGCAATGCAAGCAACTTGGAATATTATGGAATGTTGGTAATAATCCATTTGAAATGTTATGTTGTGTGTGCGTATCTCTCGGCAAAGCAATGATAATCGTGACCATCATCATCTCATTTTGAACTCCTTACTCACCAAGATGCTTGGTTTTATTTGTGGTGGTACTTACACAGAAGAGGAGAATAAATGCGTTACACAAAACATGGAAGTAGCTCTCCACAAAATGTTATTTTATAGCGAGTAGGAAATAAAGTACCACACACATTTATGTACAATTGTGTACATAATTTTTGTACTCGTTTTGTGTTGAAAAAAAGTTGTGCATTATATCAATCTGGTAATCCAAAAAGATGATTATTACAGCCATTTTTCTACCAAGATAATTGGTCTCCAGCAAATAAAACTGCTGCTGCTGGAATAAATCAAGGCATACATACATACGTACCTATGCATATGGAGCCATGTAGGTAATACGAAGGGCAATATCTAGATTGTTTTGTTTGGGCTTCCATTTTTCACTTTAAATTAATAAATTCAGGTTTAATTTCATTTTACAGGTCCAGACTTTCAAATCTTGTATATTATTTATTATGACTGACCAAGTAAATGGGTTTGTAAATTTAATCCAATTTTGCACTCATCCCTGGCATAATATAATGAGCATGCAAACGGTCAACTTACAGTTTTAGGAAGACAGTTAAAAATTAGTATGGAAACAAAGGTGTAGCATATTTTACGACTCATTAATCAAATTGAAAAAGTGAAAAAGTATAGTTTCACGGGATTATTGTAAGAGCATCATATTATATTAAAAACATTTATGTAGGTATAGATGCGTCTGTACACCACAAGAGTGAAAATGATAGCCAAACATCCATTAGAAGTAGGACTTACTATCACATTATTATTGTTATTTGACAGAAGACAAAAACTACACTTTTACTACAACAAGCACATTAACAAAAGAAACATTCAAAAAATCATTTTGCCATTCCAACATCGACTTCGTCTAGGAATATATGCATGGTTAACATGCACCTGTCGGAATCTTATACATATGAGTGATGACGGTGATGGGATGCGACGTGTGTGATATGGTTTTTCTGAATGGATGCGTAGCCGATCTGACGTGAAATTGGTTTGGCTTGTGCCTTTCTTGCAAACTTTTTTATGTACTTTAAGAAGGTTTATAGTAGATCTTTTCTTCATTCAGACGTGTTGTGTGCATATAAAGTAAAACTAAACCAGGGAAGCTTTAGGTACACACGTCATGTCTCATTCTTCCTGCCTGTGCTTTCATTCCCTTTCTTATGCATTCTTAAATGCTAAGATAAGCCTTTAATTACAAAGTAGGTCTGTGGTCTTTGTGGCCGTAGACTGTTCTGCTGCACTGTATTACTGCAACCTTAGCTGATACTGTAATACATCAAATCATGTAGTATTATATGGCAGACAAATGTGTTTTGGATTAATGGTACACATAAAAGGTAAACGTCTTGTCTGGTATGAAGACTTACATTGCATGTTATTAAAAAATTTGAGATGCTGATGTATTTCAAAGACTATTTATAAACGCTACTAATACAAGTACGCTTTTGTATTTGTGTCATTGGGTGCAATAACTGCACTGGGTGCTTCATGCAAAACTGATTGGCATGATTGATTTTTGAATCGTATTGTATTTATTGTAGTAGCAATTACATTTTGGAAGCCGTATCGTTATTGTGCCTTATTAAAGGTACTAAAATTTTTATTTTTTTATATAATCTTTCTCCTGAAATCCCTACAACAATCCATGCCCACTCGTCTGTCACTTTTACTTAATTGCTTATCGGCCAACACGATGTTTCATTTGATAAAGCAGAATGCAACTCCTGGCTTACTTCAAATAAAATATCTTTATTGCCATCATTTACTATGTACCTTCTAGGTGGCTATTAATGTAATACATAAGTCTCCTTGTTGTTTACAGGTGTTATACTGTGTAAAGCATCCGTGTGAAACTGTTATTAAGCCAAGCTTGTTTTCTGTTCTTTGATATTATGTAATCGCTTCCGTTTTTTGTAAACTATTTGCGAAGCAAGTCTATTTCACACGGAGTTGATGCACTTTAAGGAATACCGTGTAGTTGACGGTTGCATTTTTAATCATTGTTAAGTCTCGTTTTCTAATCTAGCCTGACCATAAATGCAACACCATAAGACGTAATCCAACTTGACAATATAAATCTCATCTAATTTTGTTTGCCTTGTCTCATCACACCATATTTTTAAAATATCTCCAGTTACATAATCTATTTACGCAAAGCACCCCCCTGCAAAATGAAAAATTATTAGGTGAGCCATTGTCGCTTTACGGTGTTTTTCAAATTTGCATTGCAAATATGTATATTTCCTTTGCAAAAAAAGAAAGTTGAGGAAAATCATGTAAGTTCATTCAAACATGAATTAATCGTCAAATTATAAAATGAAACAAGCCTGTAATTAGTTAATTAAAAAGTTACATGTTTGAGCATCTCCAAATAAAATTCCCTTATTAAAATCTATGCGTATGTATTTTTATTGTTTTTAGCAATGTGGCAATAAACATGGTAAGGTATGAGCATACCTAATTTACTGCAGGTTAATACAAAGTTTATAACCAGCAATAATACCTAATAAAAGTCGAAGACAGCATCAGATCAAAATGTTTGCACAAATATCAATTTGTAAGATTCTTAATAGAACTGTTATTTTTAAAGGTCATATATAGATTCACTTATTTTAAGGTAGGTTTTAAAAATGATAAATTTGTATTTGTCATTAAGGAGCCGGGAACCCGGTTTGGTATTTTCTTAGAACGATTGTTTTCCACATTTTCTAGCAATAAAAATCTGGGCTAAATTTGTTTAATTTTACTGCATGCATCGTACCGTTTTATGAGCATACTCCGCAACAATTCAAATTCAACGTGTCAGTTGAAAATTCTAACGAATCTTATCCCACATCATTAAAACAAACAGTTTTCCTTCATCTCACGTGTATAGTAGTTTTTAGCTGTACACACATATACGTTTCTTTTAAAATCTCTTTCTTGTAAAGTTTCTTTTTTATATTGTCAGTAATGCCGTTTGAATCAAATTTCATTCTTTGAAATGCTGCAGACCGGAACGAATCATTTTGGTAAGCCAGTACAATAAAACCAGACTCATCTTCAAAGGCAGATCATCATTTTCACAATGTGCGATTGATAAGCTATCCACAAAGTGTGTACGCACATATGAATTGTGTGGCAGGTTATAAAGCTTAAAAGGAAAACCAGCATTTTCTTCAACTTTAACGGTTTGTGCTGTCTACAGTTTACTTAATACACGAATGAATGAGTTTGTTAGTGAAAAGCAAACAAAGTTAAGAATTGTACAAATACGCATTATATGCATCTTTTCTACCAAATAACAACCTGGTAAAGACTTTTAAAATGACGAAAAGTGCATTTTTTACATTTTAATCCAATTTTATTTATTGTATGCCCGTGAACATGCATAATTGGTCTCTTTACCTTTTCATACTGAATAAAGTATGCATCAAATTGTTACAACTTAATGAATAAAGTTCTCTTGTCAATTGCTTGCATATCAAATTGGGTGACAACAAGCGAAAAATGCAGTTGATGAGGGCAGCAGTTTACGTTTAGTTTTATTTGATCTGGTATCTGGTGCAAAAACCATTTATTATATTCAGCTTTGTAGTTTAAACAAAAATAATGGTTCCCAAAACTGAAAATAAGGTGATTCAAGGGGAGCCGCAGCCAGTTATTCTGTCAGTATATACCCCATAAACTCACACTGAATGACAAGTAGAACTAGGAAAGAACAAACGGATTGGTGGGTAAATAAAGGCAACAATCGGTTTACTATACGAGCGGAGAATTGTTATATTTCTAATTGTATGCATATAATTTTGCCTCTTTGTACCGCTAAGCCCCTGAGATGATCCAGATATGGCCAAATTGTTTTCCTACTTGAAAATAGGGCGAATTTTTTTTATTAAGTTGTATAATTGTTTACTTTATATCACCAAAAAGCAAACTTCAGTTCTTTCGCAGGGCTTCACTTCCTTTGAACTCGTGAAAAAGAATGGCAATTTGTGACTGAACTTTCTTGTGTACTAACTTTTCCGCAGTAAAGTGAATAAAAAGGGACCCGGTTTTATAAAAAAAAGAGGAGTCTTGTTTGATACGCTAAGTTGCATATCACGTTGTCATTTTACAATTTACCTACATTCTAAAACATCATTTTTGTTACGCTTTTCAGACTCTCTAGTAGCGTACAAAAGAGTTGCAGTTGATGGAAAATAAAATGATAAATGATTTGCTAGGTCGCTCCACATGATACCTTTTAGGTTATAACAAGCTTACACAAATACAGAACAAAGAGAATTTTCTCCCTTCTATAAGGAAAGTCTGGGTATGTTGACAATGCATGTTTACTATCCGTGATTTTGACAATTTTCGTCGCTCACACGGTGGGATAGTGGATTTTTTTTGTGTGGAACCTGCCATCAAAAATAGCCCAGTTTGAACAAAAAAGGATGTCAAACATGATGAAGCTAATGAGTACTAATGACGATTATAACATTCTCTACGGTGGTATGATATGATCTAAAAATAAGGAATTTTATGACAAACTGACAGACAGTCAATAATACATTGCAAGCTGTAGAATTTTTGTTAGTAAGCGTTTGTAAGCACTAAGAATTTTAAAAATGAACATAGTTTTAGAAACTAACGTTTTATGCGGCGTTTCTTCTGCCATTCCCAAACCAGGTAGATTAACGCCAAAAGGACAAGAGTAGCAACAAACGTGCCTACTATCGCTCCAGCGAGAGATCCCCCGCTGTATCCGCATTCTGCACTATCAGCCATTTTTTTGGCTGATGGTCTTTACAGTCGAATTTCCTCTGGATGGAAATAAGCTAAAGTTTAGAAGAGATACTCTTCTGTGATGTGTTTACTGTTGACTAAAAGTTTTTAAACAAAGTTGGTTGGGACGGATGCCACCATCCTGTTAAGGTCCATCTCCAGTACCGCTGGTGAAGTATATTACGGGTGTTTGTCGGACAATTTAAATCACTAACGAAGATGGAACAAAATTTGTTAAAATTGTCTTGATGAACCTCGTTGTAATATTTTCTTAGGAGTGTTTCAAGAATGTATTAGGTGTTATGTGTCATTTAAGTACATATAGGTAATACATATTCATCCTTGTTTCAATACGAAGAAAAATAACACTTGTTTAGCATGCATGAGTCATCACGCATTCAAACATGTAACTACTTTCGAATATCAATTGACATCCAATAACAGTCTTTTTTCTGCAATTATTCATACACAAAACTGCTCATTGTTCTCATTGACAGTGATGATACTGTACATTAGGATCATTTATTATGAACCAAATTCAATAAGAAAGAAAATAGGGATGGTCGATCAAATTTCAAATGCCCATTATACTCCTTCCTTATATTTATTGATTTATTTCAAACACTTGTCGATCGCTTTCATGCCACTCACAATGAGCACTTTTTACCATTATGACATACGTACTACTTATCGCGATTGACTTTTATAGCTGGCACTGGTTTACTGTAGAAGTTCCTTGTTAGTGTATTCTTGTAATGTACCGTCGTCTTCCCTTGATTCGTTTCAAATTGATGTTCCAATCTAGTGATGGTATTATTACATAAAGTTTGGCTCACTGGTTGTCTGTCTTGAAGATGACCCTCGAGCAATTTCGGAAAATAGAGTCCTGTAGATGCATGAATGTTGTGTCTCCTCCACAAATTCAATTTTACTCCTGCGCCATGCCAAGAAATTTTATCACACTAGGCACCCTTTTTACATTTTGGCTACTTTAAGCCTTAGTAAAGGATCCACACCTAACTCCTCGTTGTCTCTTGTTGTGTTATACAAATAAGAACTTGTATCACTGATTTTTACATTTGTTCACTTGTTCGGCAGCGTATCACAAATTTTTTTGGGTTGACGCTCACTCTCAAGTTTACTATTGCTTTCTTAACGATAAGGTTCAAGTATTGATTGGCAATCAAAAATTCAATCCACGTAAAAACGTTCTTTCACAATGTATGCTACTCAGAAGATACTTGTTCTTGGCTGTTTTCTTATGTCGCTTGAACTTCTCCGATTGTCCACGGCTCACCAAATGTTTTGCCTACGAAGATGTTTTCTTTTGATGATGGATGATCAAATGAATGAACTCAGCAGAAAGTATTTTTAGGTACAACAGCACTACTACTGAGAGGGTAGCTACCTTGACGGAATATACAAAATCTCCGATTTATTCCTTTAGTCTGGTCGGTTGGATTCTTGATGGTACAGTTTGGAAGAGACGATATGGAATGATGGGCATGGTTGATGTTGAAACGATGGCATTTTTTACATTTTCACAGGACATAGATGTGTCGTGTGCCTAAAGAATATATTAAGAATATTTACTTCAGTATAAAGGTACAAACATCAATTACAATCAAAATTTTATTATTTATTCTATCAAATTATCATCAGCATGCAGACAGGGGTTAGGTTGAGGAGGCATAATTCACGTTGAATCTTAATTTTTTACAGTGCATTCCAAAATAATAATACGTTATATTTAGTCGTCTATGAATAAGATGACTATAATGATATAGTTTATACGAATATAATTTATAATGTGCCATAGACTTGAAATATTAATAATGCAAGACAATGACAAAGCATTGATAATTTACGGCTTTCGTAAACGTTCAAGCTTTCAGTTCTCTACAGTACATGGCCATACCTAAAATATAGTACGAGTTACAAAAACCAAATTAATTACATAGATTTTGAATATATTCACTATCACCAGTATCTATAGTCGTATATGACAAAGTCTAGTTTCTATTGTTCGAAGCAAACTACATAGATTCAACCTGCAATCGTAGAAAATAGCTTAGATTTGGTTACCGAATCCATATTATAGGCGTACATCACATGTACTATATATATAGGAATGTCCGAATGCTAAACAATAACCATAAAATACACTATTTAGTCATCTGAATTGTTTCCTAGTATGATTGGATTTTCATTACTTATGTATTGACATAATGCATAATAATAAATTTTTCTCTCATCAGATCAGGTACATAGTATTGCTGCAGCTATTGTAAACAATGGTCGTGTGATTTTCGACTAGCTTGCTGCCTCGCCTCTACCATCAACAATTATCCTCATTTTATTACCATCCTCATTGAAACTGAACCATTCAACCCATTTGATTTGATCAAAGGTAGAGTGTTGATGAGCTAATAACTATTATAAAGCTAGCACAAAAGAGGCGCAGTTTACGTATTTCCTATTGAGTTATACGGAACGTTTGATGAATGCAAATGAAGATATGAACATGAACGCAATGTGAACTTCTCATATTCTGTAAGTACAACTTGAATTTAAAATCTCTTCCTTGCTTTGTGTGTGTAGGCTATATACGGTACTTGGCTATGCGACACTACTGTAATAATAAAATTACTAAGAAAGTAATCTATGAGCTTATTTAATACCTATAAATATACGTATGTAATTACTTATTTAAGTTATGTACGCAATGCTCATAATAATATGCAAACACTTTTTGTGTCAGGTGTTACTAAAACTGGCCATAGATTTGAAAAATCCTCACGTTCTATATTTTGCAGTGTTATTAAACCTATTACACACAAACAATACTGAAATCTTATAAACAAGAAAGAATACAAAGCCAGTTGTTTGAGCAAAGACTCTGGTTCTGATGACTAATTAATTTTGCAGAAAGTCCCAAACTATTTATTGTTGTTGTTGTAATTTGCATATTTAGGATTTTAGAATATGCTCCAAGAAAACAACATATGCGTAAAAAATGAAAGGTTGACCTTCAAAATGATTGCATAGGTTTCTAGGAAGTGTTGATCGCATGAAAGTTACTTTTGCAACTTAAATTCTTTCTCTGAATATATCTGTATTCAACCAGTAGACAATTTCTTGTTGAAACAAATGCCTAAACGCAAAACAACGGGTAGGGTAAATTAATTGAAGAATTCGCGAAAATTACATTTTTACACTTCATATTCCTATAAACTTATCCCACCTGCAGCCTGTTTTATTCAGATAACTTCAACAACTCTAGCCCTAACATGAAGCAAACTAAGAACCCCAATGAAGAAATGAGGTGACTAAAACCACGAAATTTTGATACCACCTTCGATTGGAAAAAAATGCTGAAGGATTTTTATTGGCGTTTGCAAATCTTGCTGTTTTTAAAGGTTAAATCGTGAGTGCCCTGAAGAGATCACTTACTTAAAGGTTTCTTGAAAATGTTGTGGCAGAAATAAACCTATCTATATAGGTGTATGTCATGTCATTGCAAAGAAGAAAAGAGGTTCCGTCAGAGTCCTACAATCAACCATAATACCACCAACACCACCAGCCTCATGTAGTAGGTAGCCTCATTCACGGACACCAAAATGCAATTAGACAGCAATTAAAACCACCAGTTTCTCTTTGCTGAAAAATGAACAAGAACGATATTGTGCTAAAGCTGTAAATCAACCTGCAAATAAAGACTAGTAATAAGCTCCAACAGTGCTGTTCAAAAACTTATATATTAGCGCTGTATACAAGTATGTCTTACAACAATGTATAACTTCACGATTCTTCATTCTTTACCAACACATTTGACAGTTTACACAACAACGCGATCTATACCTTTTCTTAAAGGTTTCTTGAAAATGTTGTGGCAGAAATAAACCTATCTATATAGGTGTATGTCATGTCATTGCAAAGAAGAAAAGAGGTTCCGTCAGAGTCCTACAATCAACCATAATACCATCAACACCACCAAATACCTCATGTGGTAGGTAGCCTCATTCACGGACACCAAAATGCAATCAGACAGCAATTAAAACCACCAGTTTCTCTTTGCTGAAAAATGAACAAGAACGATATTGTGCTAAAGCTGTAAATCAACCTTTAAATAAAGACTAGTGATAAGCTCCAACAGTGCTGTTCAAAAACTTATATATTAGCGCTGTATACATGTCTAACAACAATGTATAACTTCACGATTCTTCATTCTTTACCAACACATTTGACAGTTTACACAACAACGCGATCTATACCTTTCTCCAATTACATTTTGAGCTTTAAAAGGTTGGACAAGAATGAATGAATTTCATCTTCTTAATTGTGTTTATATTTTATGTACCAAACAAAGCTAGATCAACGGTAAGAGACTGTGAAATTCGAACAAGGAGAAAACTGCCAAAGTCAAGTGTGGTATACATATTATGTATATGTAAGGCTTTCAGTTAATTCATGAAAAATGTATTGAGTGCATCTTTGTCTCGTCTACAAAGTGAATCTTGGCACTTGTCCACATACTTAATTTCAAATTATGTACCATCAATTAGTTCGTCCATTCACCTACCTACCTTGGCCAATGGTTTATATATTTAATTAGGATATTCCTTTCCTTCTGAATGGTTTAATAAGACATGTTAAAAGGTAATGCACCGGCGTCTTGAATTTTAAAAGGTACATTCTGCCTCACTTAAGATGGATCAATATTTCATTACAGGGTTTTTCATTTCATTACTACAGATCATAATATATATATATATGCAAATAAATAAATTTGTCATTCTGCCTCACTTAAGATGGATCAATATTTCATTACAGGGTTTTTCATTTCATTACTATAGATCATAATATATATATATATATGCAAATAAATAAATTTGTACAACAATTTGTCTTGCCGAAAATCACGTACAAATTTATTGCATTATTTTCAAAAGTTATAAGCAAGTCAATAGTACTTAAAATAAAATGTGTTTTCTTGATTGAGTTTAAAAATCCATCAATCAAATCAAATTAGCAGATGGCTAGGTTTTTTTACTGGTGTGTTCAAAACGTAAAGAATAGTTTTACTTTGAAGAGGTAGCATCAACACGAGAGAAAAGTCAACGAAAATCTTGGCAGAGCACCTAGTATTACATGCGTTACATGAATAGATCATTATATACTTTGATGGTACAACACTGTCTAGCTTGATCATTTCCCTGTTTTTATCTTTGAATGCCGTAACCTTACGTTAAGAAAGCCCAAACTTGTGTGTACGTAAAATGGACATTTTCTATTTGAAATATATATAGTTATTTAATGTAAATCTTGAGTTTTGTGGTGAGACTTTCATTCACCAAGCAGAAGCAACTCAAGGGAAAATCTATAACTCAAATGTGAGATGAATACTGAAATGAGTAATTTCTTATTTTTAGGCATATACGCTACCACACCTAATGAATGGCATACCTATGCATGGTGTTATGAGGTAGGGGAAGGTAAGTGCCAAAATATGAGGCAACTTTAATGTGGCTCTGCAAGAAGCGTATATATATTTCTGTATCATTTTTATATTGTTAACCCCCACCAAAATAAAAGAAAGGCTTCTTTGATTTAAGATCCAAAATAGGAAATAGCGAAAATCCATCAGTACAATCCTTGTTTTATTGTTCATTCACTGCTTTAAAACCACAAATAGGTATGTTCGTGCTTTGTAGACATATGAAATGTAATGATACAAACAGTAAACTCTACCTGAGTTGTTGTAAATATCAGTATACATTTGTGTTTTCATTTTGTGGGGAAGAATTAGAGTAAAGATGATGAAGGGCAGGATCAAGTTTTCGAAAGGGAAAATTGTTTCAAATTATGATTGTGATATTTTTATTGTAATCGCATACCGTATACGGATTGCTAAATCTACTCCTCTTCACTTTCAGTCTGTCGTTGTATTTTACTGCACGGTAGAGTCTTCTCTTTGCAAATTTTTGGTGTATACAATGCGTAATTTAGGATTGATGTCTTACAGGTGCATAAAGAATGTGGTAATGATTTTATACTGCATATCGTATTGACATGATATATGTCCATTACTGAAGTATCGTTTTCATCAAATACTCGATACGAAGGAAAGTACGTATACATAGATGCAATGAAGTGTTCGACTGAGAGAATTTGATTGAAACGAACCGAATACCTATTTGTTTACGCATACCTGGTTTAATATTATCGAAAAAGTTACTTAATCATTGTTAATGTAAAAATCCGTCTTGGCATACAGGTCTAATAATGTAAGCTATTGATGTGTACTTCAAATGAAAATATGTATTCAAACCAATGTAATTGCAATTGTCATGCTACGTAATTGTAATTTCAAACCTGGA